>PVHP010031546.1:0-20942 GCA_004024765.1 Zapus hudsonius | reverse complement strand
AAAGCCTCCTGGCTCATTTTTAAGGAATATGCACAAATTTTCAGGAAAATTTAATAATAATATTTTTCATCTAGCAGCTTTTTCTACTTTATTTTTAAAACATCTTTATTATGAATAAGTTTATACATTGTATGAGCAAATCTGGTGAATGTGTCCCCGTTTCCCTCCTCTCTGTCCCCTACCCACTGGGGTAGTTCCTCGGTGAACATAACTGGATCTGTCTATAGGTTAGGGGGTTATTACCAGAGGTGGCCAGTTTTTCTTTCTTTCTTTTTTCTTCCCCCTTGTGTATTGTTGCTAAGGGGGGCAATGTCTCTGGATTCTCCCCCACTATGATTCTTACATTCTTTCCGCCCCCTCTTCCACTCAGTTCCCTGAGTCATAGTAGGTGAGTATACTTTGTTGTTGAGATCTTAAGTATCTCTGGATCTTTGCCCTGGGTTGTATTGGGTATCATTGGTGCCTATCTCCATTGACCCCTCATAGGTTATCAGGCTTGCTGTCGTGATTGGTCTCCTGTTTGTCTCATCACTTTCTGGTAGGTTTCATTTGGGCCCTATGAGAAGGCTAGATGTGGTTTGTCTCCTGCCAGGATGTCAGCCATCATCTAATGTCTTGTTGGTGGAATTGGGTCATCCCCAGCTCTCACTGCCTTCTGAAAAATGCAAACAGAATCTGCATCGGAGAGTGAGATCAATATAGGTTAAATGAGACGACATTGCTATTTTGGCCAGCTCCTAATGGGTGTAGCCTCTCTGTAGCTCTCTGGTAGTGGGAATTTCCCCTAGGAGCCTGGGATATTGGTCCCCATAGGATTTTGCCATTGATCCCAGTTCCAGTTAATGGTTTCTTGTCACTGAGAAGATCTCTTAGCCAATTAGTAAGCCGTTGATTACCCCTTTCGGTTTACTGCCACTATTGCACAGATGAGCATTTCTTGACTTGCTGGTCTTTTCCATACAGCTGTGTGTTCAGCATTCTTATGACAACTGTTTATATTTTATATCAGTGGTCTCTACTTTCTCCAAATATCAATGACCAGTTTTCCCTGGCAGCTAGTGCAACACCTTCTAGTGCTACACATCTTGGAGCTGGTTACCATTTTGGATCTAGCAGGATCTCTTGGTGTTGTTTGATGACACTCTGTAATTTCTTAAGCATTAGGGTCTTACCTTTGGCCTGGGACAGGTATTCTAGAGCTTTAACAGAAGTCTGTCATGTTTTGAGGACCTCCTGGGTCTCTTTGATCAATAGCTCAGTGTGGGAAGGAACCAATATCTGGGATAGGGAGATGCAGGTTTATTCTTAGGTTAGGTTTCTTCCCATTCTATTCATGGCCCCTCTTACCTGGTGGTGCCCTCAGCTTCCTTGGGAGTTTACTGTATAAAAACAAGGGTTTTATGGTGTCAATTCATTATTAGTTTAGCTTACTATATGAGTCCCCCTACCCTCCCTTTCGCCCCCCCCCAATTCTTTCCATTTCCTTTTATAGTCTTTCTTTTCACTGACAGGTTTTATAATGCCCTGGTTTAACATGGTTAGGAACCACATATAAGGGAAAATATGTGGTTCTTGGCCCTCTGCTCTTGTGTGTGGTCACTAAGAATGATCTGCTCCAAGTCTGCCCATTTTTTCTTTAAATTTCATTATGCCATTTTTCTTTTCAGCTGCATAGAATTCCATA
The DNA here is from genome assembly GCA_004024765.1 of Zapus hudsonius. Classification (NCBI taxonomy): domain Eukaryota; kingdom Metazoa; phylum Chordata; class Mammalia; order Rodentia; family Dipodidae; genus Zapus; species Zapus hudsonius. Next base: position 19,258 of record PVHP010031546.1, on the reverse strand, counting down.
GTGTGTATGTACCACAATTTTGATATCCATTCGTCCAATAATGGGCATTCGGGTTAGTTCCAATTCTTTGCTATTATGAATTGAGCTGCTATAAACATGGTTGAGCAAATGTCTCTGTACTTCAGCAAGGAAACTTGTGGGTAGATGCCCACTAGAGGGATAGCTGGGTCCGCTGGTAGTTCTTTATTCATCCTGTTCAGGAGCATCCACACTACTTTCCACAGTGGTTGTACAAGTTTGCAGTCCTATCAACAGTGAATGAGGGTCCCTTTTATCCCACATCCTCGCCAGCATCTATTTTTGGTAGATTTTTTTAATGATTGCCATTCTGACTGGAATCTCATTTTTTGATTTGCATTACTTTGATGATTTATGACATTGAACATTTTCTCAGTTGAGTTCAAGGAGTTCCCACTGAATTCAGGAACAAGACAGGGGTGCCCATTTTCACCACTTCCCTTCAACATATACCTTGAAGTTCTAGCCAATGCAATAAGACAGGAGAAAGACATAAAAGGGATACATATTGGAAAGGAAGAAGTCAAACTATCCCTTTTTTGCAGATGACATGATCCTATATATAACATACCCAAAGAATAGGATCAGTATACTCCTGAATGTGATAAATTCCTTCAGCAAAGTTGCAAGATACCAAATTAACTCACAAAAGTCAGTAGCCTTCCTTAATGCAAATGACATACATACAGAAAAAGCAATCAGCAAAATAGTCCCATTTTCAATAGCTACAAAGAAAATTAAATACCTTGAAATAACACTAACCAAGGAGGTACAAGACTTGTATAATGAAAACATGAAAAAGCTCAAGAAAAAAATTGAGGATGATGTGAAAATATGGAAAGATTTCCCCATGCTACTCAATAGGTAGAATTTTTATTGTGAAAATAGCAATACTTCCAAAAGCTATCTATAGATTCATTGAAATATCAATAAAAATACCAGCTTCATTCTTTGAAGACATAGAAAAAAATAATCTCCAAATTTATTTGGAATGGCAAAAGCCCTTGGATATCCAAAGCCATTTTTAGTAAAAGAAGCATATCAGGTGGTATCACCATACCCGACCTAAAGATATACTACAAAGCCATCGTAACAAAATCAGCATGGTGTTTGCAAAATAAAAAAATAGACAGATAAACCAATGGAACAGAATTGAAGACCCTGCCCTAAGCTTGAGCAACTATAGTTACTTCATATTCAACAAAGTTTCCAACAATGTTAACTGGTGTAAAGATATCATCTTTAACAAATAGTGCTGGACAAATTGGATAAATACTTGCAAGAAAATGAAACTAGACCCTCTCCTCTCACCATGCACAAAAATCAACTCCAAATGGATCAAAGACCTCAACATAAGACCTGAAACTCTGAAAACCCTGAAAGAAAATATTGGGGGAACTCTCTATGAGATAGTAATTAAGAAAAACTTCCTGAACAAACCTCTGATAGCCCAGGAAGTGCAACAATCACTTAACCAATAGGATTTCATCAAGCTAAAAAGCATCTTTGCAGACAGGCATATCATACTCAATGCCAATATACCACCATCAAACTGGAAGTTAATCTTTACCAACTACAATACAGATACAGGTCTAATATCTAGAATGTATAAAGAACTCAAAAATTAAATAAAAATTATCAAACAGCCCTCTCACAAAATGGGGAACTCCACCAGTTTTTGAATTTGTGTGTATTTTAGAATAGTGATTTTATTTACAATAGAATTTATATTTGAATAATTATACCACATTTCAATTACAGATTGCTTATATCCCACATTTGTTTTAACTTGATGAACATATGGATGCTATAATTTTACTTAATTATTATTTTATTGCTGGCTACAATAAATTACATAGATTTGAACTATCAGTGTTTGGTAATGGTTGTTCTTGCACTATGGCTTTGATTTTCCACACGTTCAAAAACTCATGTTTCTTTTTTCTGGGCAGATCTGATTATCCAGCTAGGAATGAGTTCCACATTCAGGCAATATTTCTGTCTGTGATATTTTCTTTTTATTATTAATGAAAGAGAGAGACACAGAGAGGAAGTGTGTGTGTGTGAGAGAGAAAGAGAGATGTGAGAGAGAGAGAGAGAGGAGATACAAATGAACTCCTGATGCAGATGCCACTTTGAGCACCTGGCTTATGTGGGCACTGGGGAATTGAACCCAGGGCACTGGAGAATCAAACCCAGGTCTGCAGGCTTTGCAAGCAAGCTCCTTTAATCATTGTGATATCTTCTAAGCCTTGATTTTTTTAAAATAAATACAATGTTCAACAAACTGGGATATTCTGTAAGGTATTACCTATTTGTTGCCAACTCTAAAAACCCCAAAGAAGTGAAAATACATCAATGTTATTTAAGACGCACCAGCAAATGTTCCTTCCATCACTGTCTTCAAAGCAAAAATCACCACACATGATTTTCTCCGTTACAAAAAGGCCACTTGTCTTCAGTCGAGTGAGAATTATTACTCACTGCACTTGAGTGCTAACCATAGTACATAGATTCCTGAGCTACCAAGCCAGAAGGTCCATTGGTCATTCTTAATTGATAGCAGTCAGGAAAGATTTGAATTTCTTATACCGTAATGGACAGAGCCAAGAGTTTGTTCAGAGAAGGCAGAGGAAAGATGAGGAGAAATTCTGTTGACCATTGTATACTGATTGATTTGCCTGTGCCAGGATGCCAACACTGTGGTCACCTCCCACTGAGAAAAGGAGAATCAACTCAGATGCCACAGAAAATACAAAGAAATGACAACACTTTCAGAAGAAAATCCTTGGTTGGGGGTGAATCTCAGTGAATTTAACTTTGGCTAACAACTCCAGAAATATGTGTACCTTTATCGATATTCTAACACAAGACTTCCTTGTTTATGTGGCAAAGGATTACCATGAAAAATCAATGGGATATCTAGTAATGATTACTGTAATCGGTGGCCAGTTCACTGTGCAAAACTCTGCCAGACATGCACTTCAATTCTGAGCTCACTGAATGCACATAACATCCTCCAAGGTAAGAGCCAAGATTTCCTGGAACACAGACAATCCTCTATGGCACCCTAACATCACCAGTGTCAGGTTTTCTACTTTTCCTTTTGAGATCCTATGGTGATCAATATCAGTTTATTTATTTTTAGGCAATAAATCAATCCAAGAAGAGTATACAATAGATTACAACCATTGCAGGAGCGCACAGCAAGGTGCTGGGATATCAGCAGGTCTTGCTAAGAAGAAGTTCTGTAATTATTGACTCAGAAACTCTCCAAGCTAAAGGGCTAGAAGAAAAGGATTTGGCAGAACATTTAAGAGGTGAAGACCAAGAAAGTCTCTGGACTTCAGAGAGTGTGCTGTGTATCCTCAGTTCCTCTCCCCAGGGAGCGGGTGGGAGTGCTCCCCTGCTTCCATGAGTCCCTTGTGTGACAGCTTGCAAAGGCTCGAAGCTACTTGTACCCTGCCTGCCCAGATCTGTTAGTGGGGTTTGTATACCCACCCCTGACTTCTTTCCTGGTCCTCTGTTCTTTCCCTCCCTCCCACTACTCACCCCTCCATTTCTCTCCTATCCTCTGTGCCCCCTCTTCAGGTTAGAGACCCCTATGTTGAGAGCTACCTCCAGTTAATGATGACTGATGTGCTTCTTTGCTTGGTCCAAAGCAAACTGCAGAGACCATCATCTGAAAGAAATTTCCAGCTAAGATAATGTCCTTCCTTAGGCTCTCAGGTTCCTCTCGTTGTCTTCTGAGACACTCCATCGTATGAACTATTCTTAAACCTTCTCTTCAAGCTGTTTCAAGGCACCCAACCTAAGCAAGCAGACATCCATGTGGTCCATAAAGGTAGCACCCCATACATCAGTGTAAAAGTTTAGGCATGTGAGGCTGTGGCAGCAGTGAGCTGCGTCACAGTGGGCCACACTGAACAGTCATGAGCAGATCACCTGCAAACTAGCCAGCTGTAGGCTGTCTTGAAACCAGGTTGGCCATACTCAGCCTGATCGTCAGAGGAGAAGGAAGAGTAAAGGTCTCTAGTTGTGTTTAACTAGTTTCTACAAACTTTTCAGAGATTATACCAGAGTGCTCAAGAATAGCCTTTGGAGGGCTGGACAGATGGCTCAGCAGTTAAGAAATTTCCCTGCTAAACCTAACAATACTGGTTCAATTCCCTGGTATACACACCAAGCCAGATGCATAAAGTGGTGCATGCATCTGGAGTTTGTTTGCAGCAGCTGGAGGCCCTCCTGGATTACCCATTCTCTCTCTGTCTCCCTCCCTCCCTCCCTCCCTCCCTCCCTCTCTCTCTCTCTCTCTCTCTCTCTCTCTCTCTCTCTCTGTCTCTCCTCTCTATCTCTCTGTGCTCACAAATAAATAAATAAAATAATTTTTAATAAAGATAGCCTTTGGGCTGTGGAAATGGCAGCTCAGTGTTTAAAGGCACTTAATTGTAAAGCCTGTCTTCCCAGGTTCAATTCCTTAGTACCTATGTCAAACCACATGTACAAAGCAGCGAAAGTGTCTGGACTCTGCAATGGTAGGGGGCCCTGGTGTGCCCATTCTCTTCCTCTCGCTCTTCTTCCCTCCTCCTCTCTCTTCACAGATAAGTAAATAAAAACATTTTAAAAAACAATAGTCTTTTGTGGACTGGAGATGAATCTCAGTGTTTATATCTGTGATCACATGTAAGGCTCAGATTCAGTCCCTGCTGCCACATAAAAGAGTGTTTCTTTCTACGTAGTTATCTAGAGTCATTCTTTTCATTCTGAATTAAGAGTCCTAAGTAAAACAAAGAATCATGAAAATTTAAATAAAAAATTGTAGTTCTTACAGAAGATCACATTGCAGAATGAAAGCCCTCCCTAAACCTTGCTTTTTCATGCTTTCTAACCCCCATCCCATGCTTTTATTCATTTCAAATGTGTTTGTGTGTACGTGTACGTTCATGTGTGCACACACTCCTGTGTGGGTTTGTCTGTGTGTGCAAGTGGGGGTGCGCATGTGGAGGTCAGAAGTAGCTTTCAGGCCAGCTCTAGGCCTTTCTGCCTCTCTTGAGGCAGGGTTTCTTGCTCTGTATTTTCACTCTGGTCCTCAGGAGGGTGTGGAAATAGTCTCATCATTACTGTGCTGGGCTTACAGAGTCCCTGAATGGTATCCGACTTTTCTTTTTTTTCACATAGGAATTGAGGATTAAATTTGGGCACTCCAACTTGAGCAGTGAGTGCTTTATCCCCTGGTCCATGTCCCCAGCTCCTCCTTTCCTTTTCCTTCAAAAGGTTAAAGCATCATATCTTCCTTTTATCATGAAGACATGCTACGGTTGAAATATGAATTGTCCCACAAAAGTCCACAGGTTATAGGATTAGAGTGACACCGTGGGGAGGACCTGTGGACATTAGCAGTGGGACCTTGGGGGAACTTAAGGTTGTGAGGGGGAGCATGGGATGTGCTTGAAGGGATTTGGGGACCCCAGTGTTTCGCGCCTCTCTCCTGATTCATGGTGGGATGAATATTTCCTGTATACACATTCCATGATCTGCGGTCATTACTAGAGGTTCAATGTGAACAATGAGTCTTGGACCAGAGCCTCCCCAAATAATTTTTTTCTTTATAAGTTAATTGTTATTAGTTAATTTTTCATTTAAAAAATGGAAAACCGACTAATGCAATTTATTGCATACCACTGCTCAATCTTAAAATGTGCTTGCCTTTAAAAAGAAATTACCGGGCTGGAGAGATGGCTCAGTGGTTTAGGCACTTGCCTCCAGTGCCTAAGGCCCCGGGTTCAATTCCCCAGGTCCTACATAAGCCAGACCCACAAGGTGGTGGCCCTGGTGCTCTCTCTCTCTCTCTCTCTCTCTCTCTCTCTCTCTCTCTGCTTGAAAATGAATAAATAAAATATTAAAAAAGAAATTACCAAACAGCTGTATTCAAGACTACTACAATTTTAAAGTTATAAAGTAATAGAAAATTAATAGAAATAAATTATTACATACATTTTGTTCCTAGTTGTTGGTGCTTTAATTATTATTTTAAACTTAATTTGTATCTACTGTGATAATACATAACATATATTAGAAAATTATTCCTAATGTTATAGTGCACAGAGTGAGCATGATAGTATGTTAAATCTATTTTGGACAATATTTAGACATACCAATTAAATAACTAAAGACTTATCTGCAAGCATTAATTTTTTCCATTTTATGATATATTGGATAAGAATTTTAAGATAATTATTGAGAAAGCTTAAAGCTGCTTGAGGCTGCAGGATTACTATGAGTAATAAACGAGCCACTGGGTAATCATAGCTAAGATGTGTTCAGGCTCGCCATGCTCAACATGCTCTTCCAGTTCCCCACTTTCATTCGTTCACTTAATGTTCATGTCATCCTGGAAATAGGCAATGATATTATCCACAGTCCACAGATAACATAGCTGTGGCAATACATTGATTTCCCAGATCAGATGCACGAAGCGGGGCACAGACAGCTTCCAGGCATACTCACTAAAGGACAAAGTACAGAAATACAAAGCAGAACCAGCTCTGAAACCCAGCTGTCCGGCTCAGAAGTCTGTATTTACCACCCCAGGCTAAGAGTGCTTCTTGACTTAAATTACAGTCATATCACATAAGATAAAGCAAGTACCCCCAGACTACCAATTTTCCTTCTTCTTGTATCCTCTCTAGGGTAAGACTTTCCAATATCACATATACCACTTGTGATAAATTATGAGAGCCTGTTTGAAGTATTATCCACTTTCTCTAGTCTTGGATATAATAACAAGCAATATGAAGCCAATACAAATCTTAGGGAACTTTCAGATGCGATCTCTTCTAAGATTCCAAGTTTAGGATACTAGTGGGACCTCCTCCGACCTGTGAAGAGATTTTCCGTTTTCATTTCTTGGTCCTTCACTAAATTTAATGTCAAATCACATAGCCCCCCCATTTCACATGCTTACAATGGAATTTTCATCACACTATTTTAGTCATTTTGAATGAGTTCTTACCATTTTCATTCTTCTGTTTTCCTTGTAGTTTCTTTTTCTTCTGCATCTCCCCTTAGACGAACGCTTCTACGTCTCTAGACACTCACTGCCACGTCTTATATGTTGCCCCTTCTTATTTTGCATTTTCGAAATATCCTTAAGCAATGGATATTGAACCCATAATTTTCCCGTTTCATTCTGTTATCTTCTGCCATCTGGCTTCCATGACCCCCTTCCATCACTCACTGGTAAATAACTTCAGCAGTTATCCTAATCCAAAATTATGTTCGCAGTAAAAATTGTCCAAGGACACACAGATGAAGCAGCAGTGTTCAGCTCATTGCTCTCTGCTGTCTCATCTATGATCTTCATCTTTATGTCATGTTAGTCTCTAATTTGACTCATGGCCTTTCTCCACTGGGATCATTGGAAGTCTTTTTGAATTTAACAAACCTGCCCTTCTGTGATCCTGTCCTCATTTCTCCTTATGAAACCCATTTTATGATACCCTTGAAATACTTTGCATCTCTCTTGACATGTAAAATAGATTCTTATGTTGGCCACATTTTCTTCTGTGTCAATTTTTGAATTCGTTACTCTTTCCACCAAAGAACCAGTTCAGCCTGAAGAGAAGAGCTCATAGCTAATTTCATTATTCTTACCTAGCCATGTGTTCACAGTGCAAGTGCTTGCTTACTTGCTTTTCTCGATGTCACAAGTCTTTTTTTTTTTTTTTAAGTATTTGGTTCATGGCAGAGAAACAACAACAACTTTGCTTGTACAGTTGTATATTTCATGGATGTAGCATTGTGAGGCAGTTTGAATGCTTGTTACTTGTGCACAGTTTCTGAACTCAGGGCTGTAGTCCTGTACAGCTCTTCATTGTAACTTACTTTGAGCCATTTCATTGGAAAGGTTAAGTATCTGCAAACAATGATGAATTATGGAACATGTCCTACTATTGTTTTATCCACAGTTTTCCCAAGTAAAAATTATAACTAGTTCTAGAGCTTGAAACATGAATCTCTCACGCTTTGGGAATAAATCAGATATCCCACCACCTACCTCAGCCACTGTAGTTTAAATGTCAGCTGAAAATATCGACAGGAATCAAATCTTGCTCTTGTCCATGAATTCTGTAAAATTTTATTATCTCATCTTATTTCACTATCAAATGCTTTTTTAAAATTTTTGGTCCTATTATAACTTCTACTATGGGACACATGTTTTCTTAAAATTGATAGTATATTACTTTTATAACTAACTTTAAGTCATGTGAAATACATGTTCTTAATTTGCCCCATTTATTTAGTAATAAGAAATTCCACATTTAATCAAAAACGTTTTATATTTAATATATTTTCCTAGTATACCACTGTGGTGGTTTGAGTCAGGTGTCCCCGCCCCAAACTTATGCATTTTGTTTGAATGCTTGATCCCCCGCTGATGGCAATCTGGGAATTAGAACCTTGTTGGAGGTGTGTTGCTGGGGGCAGGTTTATGGGTATTATACCTATTTCCCCTTACAGATGATTAGCACACTTTCCTGCTGCTGTTTTCAGTGCTCTGGAGGAGGTGATGTCCACCCTCTGCTCACACCATCATTTTCCCTGCCATCATGGAGCTTCCCCTCAAGTCTGTAAGCCAAAATAAACCCTTTCCTCCACAAGATGCATTTGGTCAGGCTCTTTGTGCCAGCAATAAGAAGTTGACTACAGAAATCACCAATGTGGATCATGCAGAAAATAAACCAATCTTTTATCCTTTCCACATTTAACCTTATTTCTGTCTCTATGACCTGCTTGGAATTTAAACTCCACTCATGTTTGTCTTTGATAAAATAATCTTTCTTCTTTGGTGTTGTGCATTATTCTGAACATCTGAATAAAATTTCTGTGTTATTCTCACTTTTTCTTACAAAGAAATGAAAAAAATTACAACAAAAATAAATCAGAAAAGAGGTTAGGGTTAGAAGAAACCAGCTTCATTTTTATGGATATGGCAATGTGCCCAGGAGATGTTCTTTTTAAATCCTACATCCTCTAGGGCAGAGTTGTCTCTTTGGCACTCATCACAAAGGATATTTCCTCAATGGGTGTTTAGTAAAATGTTTTGGATTTGTTTTGATTTAGAACTGGGATGATTGTCTTGTTAGTGTTTATCCTTCACTAGAACTACTCAGGAAAAATCATTTCAAATCAGCATCTAGGAGTGCTAAAGCAATAGCATAATGATTCATTTAACCACCTTCCAGCTCCTACGGCTATGAAATTTATGACTTTGGTGAGGACTGTTAGATAATTCCTCTGACACCATCTGTTACTCAGTCTCTTGACTCATGCAGCATCCAGTATTGCTCTTCCTCCACAGGTCATACGGTAATGGGAACCCAAGTAGTGTTTCAATCAAAACTGGTCAAACCAGGAACTGAATGAAAGTAGGAACACGTTTCATTACATAAAAATCATTTTGAATATCAGTAGCAAATACGTTGATAACTTTATATTTTTCAAATGGAGCTTCATGGCATTGACAGTATAAAATATGCATTCATGTAGCTTTAGTTAAGATAAGGTAGTTAGTATAAGTACAAACATCCCTTGATAGTCAACATTTCAAAATTATGATTGTTCTGGTATCTTCTAAGGTGTTCATTGTTATGTATCTATTACTTATTATAGTATTCCACAAGTAACTTTGAAACATTTAGAATATCAATTATTTGACTCCAAGAATTGTGATTCATCAACTCCTTATATGTTCATTGCATATTATAAAATTTGTATTCAACAGGCAATTAATTGAATCGGTAAAAACTCGTTGACGACATGTACATCTGGCCTCTATATTCTTCACAATGTACCAGGTTAATGCAAACTGTGTTGTCTCTTCATTTACTCTACTGGTTCTTTTTAGTACTACTTATGACATTGGCTGTCAACTTGACAGAACCACCAGTCACCAGCGAGGAATTATCCAGATCTCGGTTAGCCTCTGTACATGCCTGTGTGTGATTAGCTTGATTAGGTTAACAAGGTTGGAAGACCTACCTTAACATGGGAGGCACCATTCCATGGACTGGGGTATTGGGCTGTATATAAAGGAGAGAGCTGGCTGAGCACCAGCATTCATCCTTCTCTGCTTCCTCACTTTGGCCTTGATGGGACAGCTCTGCTTCAAGCTCCTACCATCCATGATGGACTGTTACCTTGAGCTGTCAGTTGAAATAAACTCTTCCTCCTATAAGCTGTTCCTGAATCCCCCCCCGCCGGATATTTTAACCCAGCAATGAGAAGTTAAGTATTACACCAATATTACCTTAGTTACTTAAGTTTTAAAATTTGCTTTGAGATCTACTGGTGTGTATATATATATATATATATATATATATATATATATATATTTTTTTTTTTTTTTCTGATTTGCTCTTTATGAGTGTCTTGCAAACTCCAGTTCTTCACATGTCTATCTGTACTTAGCGACCTTGTTACACTTTAAAAATAGCCTGCTTTACTTTTGATTATGTCATATATAATAAAATATATCAAATATAGTCTAATATATAATATTGACAAGGTAGTGAGCAATGTCAGTGACAAAGACATTTTAACAATATTGAGTCTTTCAGCTCATGAACATGCACAGCCCTCCATTTAACTGGGGGGGGGCAGATCTTTCCTTTTATCTCACTTTTCATATGACTGTGTCTTATATATTATTAAAGTACTTAGGTCTGAATGATTATTTCATAAGGTATTCTTAAAAAATAGTGTTTTTCTAATATTCATTTTCACCCTTACAGAAATAATAGAAATTTTGAGTGATGTATCTATTTTTCATGTTTTTGTATGAGGAAGATTTCACAAATGCCTGTTGTTATTGAATTAAGAAAGTCTTTGTGTTACACTTTAGTTTTTGCTTTATTTAACAGAATAAAAGTATAGTTATACCTCTTTCCTTTCATTTTAAAAATAGAAGTTCTCTTAAATGGAGTTAGCACTACTACAAGGAATTTCAAACAGGTCATAGCCCCTGCCTCAGAACAGGAGATCAAGAGCTTTCTTTCTTCAAAATAGCTCAGCATTGACTATTTCTTAATTGTCAAGCAATCCCTTGAAATTATTACTTAATTACATACTCTGGTTTCAAAGATTCTCATTATTTTAGAAATGTACATTTAACATATGTCAATGAAATTTAATAATTTTCAGCTTGTATCCATATTATTTGGTATATGTACTTGTCAGATTCCAAAAAAATGTTTTTATGCCAATAACTGAGATTGTGCTTTATTATTAATTCCCTCAGAAAATAATTATGCAATGTCTACTAACCACAATACTGGGGTAAATAGTAAGCAAAGACAGACAAACTCTTATAATACCTCTGTGAGAGCTGCCTTCCTGTGAACATCCTCAGAAACCCAGCCAAGATTACTAAAAAGGTCAAGTTGACAATAAAACTTAACCATCACAGTTTGTATTTGGCAGTGATTTATTCAAATAAAGATTATGTCAGTTACAGTCAAATATGGCTTTGCTATCGGGAATTATAAAACCAATTTGTCTAGATAAGAAAAAAAAGTAAAAAGATTTGCATTTAACAGATTAATATTTTAAAAATTATAAATAAGACATTCACCAACTTTTGTCTTTATAGTGAAAAAACACTTCACAGTGAAAATGGAAATGGAAAAATTAAATAAAAAATAGGAAAAATGTTGGAAACAGAGTTGGTTGCTCTAAGTATCTTTATGTCTTCTCACAACAGAACGCAGAGAATGTGAAGAATGTGGAGTGGTGTATCTAACCATGCTAAAGGGATGCCCCTGGACTTTTTAGAATCATATCATTGTGTTGATTGATCCTCCAGTGAGAACTCTCTCATAGTTCATGTTCCTTTGATACAATGTAGGTAGATGCATAGCCCTCTTGGCCTTTTAACAGGTACTGGTGAGCACAGCTACCAGGTGAATTGTAGTGCCCTTCTCTTATCCTGAGTAGAAAACATCTGCTAACTTATGTCATGTGGTAGAATAAATATACTTAATTTCAGAAGACACTCACTTATTCCTCAGTAAAATGAACTACAAAATTAACTTTTATCACAAGTGTGTGGTGAAAACTACATGATATAATATACAGAAGAGGTGCTATAACCATGCTTACATTCATCATTAAAAACATTGAGTCCTATATTATTACATTTAACTGAAAAAGTTCCATAGGTGTAAATAATTTCATATGTAAAGGGAAACCTATAATTCCTATAAGATAAATGTTTCTAAATATCACTTTGTAGATTATAGAGTCTAAATGGTACTCTGCTTTAGACAAAGTGTCAAATATTTCAGTATTGGACTAGCAACTAGATCACAGCACTGACAATGTGTGAATTTAGACATACAGAAACAAGGATAACTATAACATGAACATTTTACTAACAGTTAAATTTAATTAGCCAATAAAACACTTAACTCAATGATTTTAAATGTGATCTCTCTCTCTCTCTCTCTCTCTCTCTCTCTCTCTCTCTCTCTGATTTGTGAGGTAGGGAGAAGAAAAGGGAGAAAAAGATAAAGACAGAGGATGAGGCAAAAAAATTAATAGAATGTTGTATTTAGTGGAATGTGATATCTCTCTGAGTCTCCCAAGAAAGAGTCAATTCTATTACTTAGTGATGCTACATTTTCATTGGTGTGTGTGTGTGTGTGTGTGTGTGTGTGCCTATGTGTGTGCCCTCACACTTATATGTGGTGTATGTCTCCTGTGTTCTGTGTCTCTTAGAGGATACAAAGCTATCAATGAGTGATCTATGCAGGAAAGGGCATAATTACCATCTGTGTGACCTCAATGTTGATTCATTCTCTTTAACACAAATCAAAGAGTTTTAGCATTGGAAAATCAGATTGGTCATGAAAAACTCTGGTAACCAATTTTAACATGTATTTGTTAAATAACATTGGTCTTCCAATTTAATTCCCTTTAGGACCTGGATATGTACAACACCAGTAATTTTATTTAGCAGATGCTCACAAAACCACCATGGGATGCCCTTCAAAACATCTGCAGTTATTTAACTTTGTAAGTCATGCCAAAGTAACAACTACCAAGTCAGGAGAGAAATTGGATCAACTCCCTGACATTTTATAAAGGCTCTCCAAATGTGGTTGCAATAATTATACATGACTTTTAAAATCTCTTCTTCATGAAAAAGTCACCATGGTTTTCACTAACTCACTACACAAGTATGTAAAACAAAGTAAAGACAAATATTGCCTGATTTGCCTCTATTTTTTTGTATTTGTTTCTTCTCTCCACTTTGGCTTTTACCTGATGATATTTTCTTGTACCATTCTATCTCTTATTTTTTCCCTTAGCAACTTACCTTAGCCTCTTTCCATACTGAAGAACTCATCATCAATAAAGTTACTTTGCTCCTCTGGCATCCATTGATTGAAAATCAGGTATGGTAAAGGTCGTGGGGGATCGAAGGATGACTCATATCTTACTCACTCTTTGAAGCAGCCTTATTTGTGTCTGGCAGCCTCTCCTACTTGGGGAAATGACCTTTCAGGGAACAGAGTGGACATATAAAAATGGCTGGAGCCAAACAAGGTCAGGCAGAGAATTTTGCATTGACAGAAAAATAAAGAATCATTTTCTTACTGCATTTATTAAACAAGGTTGATGTGCACCTAGACCAACTGACAGCAATTTTGCCTGAAAGTGGATTCTGTGTAACACCAATTTAAGCAAAAAAAATTCATTAACATGTCCAATCCTCTCTTAGTTCTTCTGAATATTTGACAATAAATCTTTTATGCTTAGGTTAGCTTGAATTGTATTTCTGTCACTGGCAATCTAAAGTGTCCAAAGAAACACAGTTTTCTGAAAGTTCATGGTCTAATAAGACAATACAACTGCATAGACCACATTGAACTATAGAAATATTTCCAGTTGCAAATAAAAGCCACAGAATTATTGCAATGATATATATTATCCATGGCCCAAGAGTTGTTTTACTTTGATTCTTAGCTTTCTAAACTTCAAAGAAACCTTTCAGTTTTAGTGGTGGTGCTTAAACCAGCCAGGTTTGTGAGGTTCAGGATGGGAAGATGGTTGTAGATGTTTTACTGCAGAATCTTGCCTAATTAAATATTTCTATCAGACTTACTCAACCACTACAACTCATTGTATAGATCTAAAAATATTTTAAAATAAAATATGTTTGACAGCTCTAAACATGGGCTACCAGACCCTCCTGAAATCTTTCTTTCTAACAATATTGCTTGTCCAAATTTCCATGAATTTATATTTCTGGAGTCATTCCTAGACACATTAGATTCCAAGGACTTTTCCACTAAAATTTTACAACCCATTTACATCTGTCTTTGGACTCATTTGCAGTATGACCTGAAAATATCTAATTATAAAAAGATTAGTTTTTCTTCTACTGTATTACAATTCATTCTTTGAAGATACCTTTCTCAAATATAATCATCCATAGCAAGTCATACTCCAATTCAATTGGAGAATATTGATAATAATAAAGATTAAATAATAAAATTTGGTTGAGTACTTTGAATTAGAAATACCTCATTGATAAATAACTAATTGGCAATTATAATTTTCTTCCTTCTCAGCATCTTTCTATCTGTACAACTGGTGATCATCCCACACACCACTTTAATGGCTAGAAACAAACAGGGTAGATAATACATAAGCTATGGAATGTATATAATCAAAATGAAACATTACTTATTTTAATGATACATACAGAATATGAGCAGATTGACCAATGGGATATAGTACAATGAACATACGTGGTCCCAACTGAATCTGGAAAACCAAAATATCAAAATAGTAGATACTAAATTACTAGGGCAGAGGTAGTCTTTTTTAAGAAAGTTATAGAAAAATCTTGAAAAAGATGAAATTAGATCCATTTCCTACAAGTGAATTTAAAATTAAAAGAAATTCCAAATATAAGAGAAAGGTAAAGTATAAAGGGAAAACATCAATGGAGAAAATAAAAGGAGAAATACTATCAGGATATATGTACATAAGGAACTCCAGCTGTGGTCTACATAAAAAGTAAAAAGACATGAATATGCTGAAGCAGCCATATGTCCAGTCACATGTCCTTCAAACTGCTCAGAGTTATAAGTAGAAATAGCTCAGATCAGCAACGATGGAGATTTTGAGAATCCACATTGATTAGTATAAAGAAGAGAGCAAATAGAAAAAAAATCAGGCAGTCGTAACACATCTTTTACTAACTTGACCTGCTCTCTAAAGACTACATGCACACTGTTTTCACATATGCTTATAACATCACCAGTCAGTAGAAACCTAAAAAGAAGGACTAAAGTCATAAGGAATATGTTTTTGATGCCACTGAGTTGACCTAAAGTTAAAATTAAGTTATTGAGAGATCCCTTAATGATATTGAAATTAGCAATAGACTTTTCTTTTCATTTTTCTTTTTTTTAACAGTATTTGGGAACTGAATCTAGGGCTTAGCAAATGATATCCTGGTGTTTTACCACTGAGCCTATACCCTGCCCAGCAACACACTGTTAAATAGCCAATGGAACAACAACAAAAAAAAAAGAAAAGGTATGGGAATCTGGATTAGTATTTTGAATTAAATGATAAGGTAAGTATGGCAAGGAATTTGACTGCAACTCTATTTGGAGGGAAGACTATTACGAAAGTATAGGCTGGGAGAGAAGTATGATTTATCCACCTTCAACATTAAGACGGAAGAGCAAAGTCACCAATGGCAGTATAAAGAAGCTAATAAAAAGCACAAAGAGGCCTGGAGAGATGGCTCAGCGGTGAAGGCACTTGTCTCCAGTGTCTAAGGCCCCAGGTTCAATTCCCCAGGACCCACATAAGCCAGACCCACAAGGTGGTCTCTCTCTTTCTCTTTCTGCTTGAAAATGAATAAATAAATTTTTTTAAAAAAGCACAAGGATAAAAAAATTAAAGAAGAGAAAATTATAGTAAATAAAGTTAAAAAGTTTGTTCATTACACAGACAAAACTGCTTAACTCTTATAATGGTGATGTGGGAAATAGCACGAAAGTCATAAATGATCCAGAGTATAAGTAAACAAGGGCTGGGGAGGTGGCTCAGTTGGTCCAGTGCTTGCTATGCAAGCAAGAGAAGCTAGTTCAGATTCTCAGAACCAAGCTAAGTGTCCTATGGGATTTCCTGTGGTACAATCCCAGCATTGAGGAGATGGATCCAGGACTATCCCAAGGGGTTCATAGTGTAGCCAAATTCTTAAGCTCTAGGTTCAGTGAAAAACCCTTTCCCAAGTAGGAAGGTGAATAACCACAAGGGAGGATGCCTGTTGTCAAGTTCCAGCCCCCACATGCAAGCAAATGCATGTGCATCAACACATGCAATATCCACACAAGGCACACATGCATACACGTGAAAAAAGAATGGAGAAGACATACTGAGACCATAAAAACAGTGGAAAGTGATTAAAGATGTTTGTAATTATGCTCATAAAAATACATGTAAAATTTGCAGGCTGACACTGGTGTGGTGATGCACACCTTTAATCCCAGCACTCCTGAGGTCAGAGGTGGGAGAATCGCCATGAGTTCCAGGCCACCCTGAGACTACATAGTGAATTACAGGTTAGCCTGGGCTAAAGCAAGACTCTACCTCAAAATACCAAAAACCTAAAAAAATAAAAATAAATGCAATTAGCAAGATGGATATGTTGCTAGAATTTACAAAATTAACACAAGAAGAAATAGGAGGTATAAACAAATTTGACAATATGAAATGGCAATGGAAAACTTCAAAATTCTCACAGAAGGAATCATTAAATACTTGTCAAAACAACAATAAAAAAACACTTCTAGGCCCAGATAGTTTCACTGGTAAATAATACTAAGGTCAGATGAATTTATACAGAAAGAAAGGAGGAAACACTTTGAGCTTCTTGTATGAAAGACAGCACTATCTAAATCTGGACCTTCAAGAAAGAATTTTTAGAGCACTTTTATCTCATGAGTATAAAAGATTCCTAAACTAAGGATTAGCAAACAGTCCAGTGATACAAAAATGAACCATTATGTCCTGAACAAGTGGAGTTATGTACAGAAATACAATTTTTAAAAAAGCAACTTTTAAAAGTAATTTACATTAAAATAAATATCCAGCTTAGAATAATTTTGATGCTGCAGATAAAACATTTGAAAAGATTCAATATCAATTTGTATTAAAACCCATTCCAAATATAAATGACTTTCTATTAAATGAAATCTACCGAGGGTCATAGTTAAGAGAATACTTAATGGACATATCACGATGGAATTTTTTTTCTGAGGTGTGGAACAATTAGATAATGCCTATTATTACCATTTCAGTTTACTGCTGAGGATCTTAGCCAGCTCAATAAGACATGAAAAAGAATGGAAATGTTTAACAAGACAGTAAATGGAAAACTATTTATAGGTGATGGTTGTGTATTTAGAACACCTTACGCCATCCCTCCCCAATCAATGAACTATTAAAGTTGCTAGATGCAGTAAGAAAACCTAAGTATGAACTTAATAGTTGTTTATGGATATAGTCATAAGTACAATTATGAAAATGAAGCCTAGACTATTTAGGATAGCTGTATAATATTGTCCTGTATTAAAGATCCTGTCCTAGCAGTGGACATCAGGTACAAGTTCTTGTGGCGTTGGCCTGCTGTGGGCCATGTGTGAAAAGACTAGCCCAGGAATCTCATAATACAGTCAATACAGTGTTTTAATATTTAGGTTAACTTACTAGCTATTTAATTTAATTAATTGCTAATCAGTTTTAATTTTACCAATTTTACCAGTTCATTTTATTTTATTTCTTGTTTCTTAACAGGACAAAGATTATTTTCTTAAACCTTACAGCTAACTTGTGTGTGGTTTGACAAATTCTCAGTTTTTTATGTCTAAAAATATTTTTATCTTATGCTTATTGTGAAATCATGTATTTGCCGAGGGCAGAATTAAAAGGCAGATATTTTTATGCACACCTTTCTGTATCATTTAATCTTCTTCCACCACATTCTGGAGACTTGGAAAGGGACTCATCTGAAAGGAACATATAAGGGACCTTTTATGGGGATAGTAATATTCCATTTTTTAAATTGTGAAATATTTCTATTATATTGACGAAAATCTGAGAGCTCGTGGAACTGTTATTTTTTATTATTTTATTACTATTTTTACTTTTATACTTCATTTTATTTATTTAGAATTTTTAAAATTTAATTTTTATTTGATTTTATATAAATTACAACAAATTACACTCTTTTATACCCTTGCCCCAACACCTGTTACCATGGAGGCCCTCCTCAATGGGGTTATGCTACTCACTGTGGGCTCATGAAGGCCTGTCAGTCACTGTGTGGTAGTGGGGGACCATGCCTCAGGGTACTCCTATCCACTCTGTGACTCTTAACAATCTTTCCTTCCCTGAGCTTTGGCAGGCCTGTTGGAGGTCTGATTTTGTGTTGAGCTTCTGAATTTCTGCTTTGATTGGTATCTGTCACCACCATTCTGGAACTGGTTGTCAGGTTAGCAGTAAGAGGAGTATTCATGTTGCTACTTACCCAGCGATTCCTCCTGGGCCCTAGCAGATGTGGTAGAGGTAGAAATTCTCATAGTGAGCAGTCAACTACAAAATCGGCAACAACAAAAGAATTTTGAATGCATGATGGTAGAAATCTAATTCGAAATCAAGGGCACGAGGAAGCCAGGGTGTTTCTAGTGTTGCTGACCATGCTGCACAGCTGCTCAGTCTCGTTCTGAACACACACATGCACACTTGGCACTGGAGGTCCACACACCACCGAGGAACATTGCTGAAATCCCCCAGCTCAAATTAGAGACTACCGGGTATCGCCGTTTGCGATGCTTTCACTGGACTTGTTGCTGACTTTCAAATGCAAAGCCTCTGTTTGTGGTATGCCTTCATGCCAAAATGCTTTCGCTCATTTAATACTACTATGTCTACTATTATGACTTTTGAATTTGTGGCTCATCTTAATATTTTTTTTTAATATATATTTATTGTCCATAATGTGTTACATTATTTAGTGGGCAAACCATGCGTTGTTATCCCGAATTCCCCAATTCCCCCCCTCCCCATCCCTGATCAGTTGTATATCCTCCTCTGTGGGCTGTCTGTATTAGTCCTTGTGGCAAGGTATCCTGTATATCTTAGTACTCATCCC
>PVHP010031545.1:0-12212 GCA_004024765.1 Zapus hudsonius | reverse complement strand
TTAGTATATTCAGTTCTACAAAAATTTGTATTTGAAGGTTTTTTCTAGTACTCCGTTTTTTTTTATTATTCATTTGTTAATTTATTTGCAAGCAGAGAGATAGAGAAGAGAGAGAGAATGGGCACACAGGGCCTCCAGCCACTGCAAAGACTACAGATGTGTGTACCACTTTGTGCATCTGGCTTTATGTGGGTACCTGGGAATTGAACTCGGGTCCTTAGGCTTTGCAGGCAAGTGCCTTAACCATTTAGCCATCTCTACAGGCCCCTAGTATTCCATTTCTTTAGGTGAAGTCTGAGAACAATTCATATCACATGATCTTCTAAGAGTTTACATTAGATGTATCTCAAGTAAAGTAAAAACGTTTTTTAAGTCTAATCATCTTTAAAAATTCCAGCTTGTCAATATGACATAACTATAACCAGTTTAAAGCAATCAAGATAAACTTCACCATCAGTTAATTATTCCCTCTACAGTTTGGCTAGGAAATCATCCTAAGCCTCTGAGACATGATTGGTGGTCAAAGCAAAAGCCCTTCTCCAAAATACACAGCATCAGCAAACCCACAGGACTCACCTCCCTCAGTAACAGGATAAAGGAAGCAAAGTAGAACACATAGACCATCCCCACCAGCCAGTGAAGGAACATTGTGGTTCCTGGAGCTGACTGAAAACTCAGTTCTCGATCCTTCAGAGTAGCATCAAACATTTCCTAAGCCAAAAATAGAACAGGTCAAAAAAGATCTGCCTCATGTCTGCCTTCTAAGTAAAATATAATGTTCTTAGATTATCACCATGTTGCAGAACTATATAAAACTGGATGCCAAAGATGTACATAATAAATTAAAATTTTCCAAGGATGGTACATCAATTGATTAAATTTTGTTGTTTTGAATCTCACAGAGCCTAGCCTCTACCTCCCAAGATGGCAAACTTGATCACCACACCCAGTTTACAGGGTGCTGGGATCAAGCCTAAAGGCTCCATGCATGCTAGGGAAGAATTCTAGACTGAGCAATATAGTGAGCTCCTTCTAGTACTTTTAGTGTAAAAACAAGACTGTTTTGTTTTGAGGTAAAGTCACATTCTAGCCCAGGCTGACCTGGAACTCACTCTGTAGCCCCAAGCTGGCCTCAAACTCACAGCAATCCTCTTACCTCATAAAAACAAGTTTTTGATTAATGTAAGACTTTGCTTTTACAACATTTGGTATGGGGGTAAATGTTAATCTCAGAACCAAAGGCAACTTTTCTACGTACAACATACTTTGCAAAAATCAAAAACAAGAAAAATTAAATAAGAAAAAGAAAACTCCAAAAAATGATTATTAAGTCATTAAGAGCCGGGCATGGTGGTGCACGCCTTTAATCCCAGCACTCAGGAGGCAGAGGTAGGAGGATTGCCATGAGTTCAAGGCCACCCTGAGACTACAGAGTGAATTCCAGGTCAGCCTTGGCTAGAGTGAGACCCTGCCTCGAAAAACCAAAAAAAAAAAGAGTCATTAAGGCTGATCATCCTAGTAAAAACAAATGGTTAGCTAATATTATCATAAAATTTAGGAGCAAAATGAGGAATAAAATTACTAGTAAAGTTCACATCGAAATATTCTGACCCCCGGGCTGGAGAGATGGCTCAGTGGATAAGGCACTTGCCTACAGTGCCTAAGGCCCGGAGTTCAATTCCCCAGGACCCACATAAGCCAGTGCATGCTCTCTCTCTCTGCTTAAAAATGAATAAATAAGAAGACAGTTTTAAAAATATTTTAAAAAGTCACAACGTTTTAAAAAAATATTCTGACACCCAACAGAGATGATATATAGATAAGAGATATTGATAGAGATAGCTCCATGAAAAAATTAAGTACTCAGGAAAATTACCATATTTAGGCTCTAATACATTTCAAGAATAAGTTGATCTTCAAGTATCCACTTTTCTTTAAAAACAATGTTTCAGGAAGGCTTCCTTTTAGAGCTTTAAAATTATAAAGTATCGATGCTCAACTCACCAAGGAACAGATATCCAGCCACCAGCCACATATGAGAGGGAACACTCCAATTTCTACCACCACTAACAAAGAGACCTTAAGTAAGTAAAAATGGAGGTCATTAGTATCACCCAAAGGAAAGCAAAAATGAAAGTATTATCATCCGAACCATTTACAGTCCCCTATACAACCCCCCACCCCAGGTAGGGTCTCACTCTAGCCCAGGCTGACCTGGAATTCACTATGCAGTATCAGGGTGGCCTTGAACTCATGGCAATCCTCCTATCTCTACCTCCTAAGTGCTGGGATTAAAGGTGATCTCTACCTCCTAAGTGCTGGGATTAAAGGTGTGCACTACCACCCGTGGCTCCAATTTTAACCTATAACAGAAATTACCTTAACAACAATATAGCATACTCCCAGTAAACGACGAGACCTATGAAATTTGACAAGAGTTGCCAAGCCCTACAGCATCTAGTCAAGGAAAAACTGAGTATTTATGATAAAAACAAACAGGTAACTATTTAGATTTCAACTAATATTATCTGACAACCATTTCCATATACAGTCCAGCTTTGCTTTGCTAAGAGGACAAGAGGATAAACACCAAGAACAACTCTCTCATATATCACTGGACCCCAAGTTGGTTCAATAAAGGATACATGACAAATTATCAGTGTTATTGCTAAAAGTATATATCCAACTATGGTTGTGATTAGACCTTCAAAATGAGATGCTTGGACCTGGAAAATTAAAACAAATAAAATTAAACTTTCCCATAAACTTGCCTCCAGTGCCTAAGGCCCCGGGTTCAATTCCCCAGTACCCACATATGCCAGACCCACAAGGTGGTGGCCCTGGTGCGCTCTCTCTCTCTCTCTCTCTCTCTCTCTCTCTCTCTCTCTCTCTCTCTCTCTCTCTCTCTCTGCTCTAAATGAATAAATAAAATATTTTTTTTAAAAAAGCTCAGTTAAAAAAAATACAAAATTTCTCTCTCCTCTCTCCCAGGCCTCTGGGCCTGCGGATCTCCTCAGCCCCACAGTTTCTCCCCAGACCTCCTACTGGCTGCCACAGCTTCTGAACTCCTGCCCAGAGGTGTCTAGAGGAACCTCCCAAGGGCAGAGTCTGAAAAATCACAAAAGAACATATAGCCACCAGCATTCCCGGGGAGAAAGCCAGGGATTTGCTACAGCCCCAGAGTTCCCCAGCAAAGTGCCCCACCCAGCTGCTTGATCCACAAGGACAAAAGAAGGCAGGCACACCACCTTCACAGATAAGGCATGGATAACCCAATTCCACCATCAAGACATGGGATGATGGCTGACATCCTGACAGAGATGAACCACCCCTGGCCTATCATCTAGTCCCCAAATGAAACCTATGAGAAAATGGCAAGATAAACAAGAGACCGGTCACCACAGCAAGCCAGATAACCCATGAAAGGTCAATGGAGACAGACACCAATGATCCCCAACACAACCCAAAGCAGAAGTCCAGAGACACTTAAGATCTCAACAATAAAGCAGACTTAAAACTCACCCACCATGACTCAGGGAACTGAGCGGAAGAGGGGGCGGAAAGACTGTAAGAGCTGTGGTGGGGGAGAATATCCAGAGACATTGCTCCCCTCCACAAAAACACACGATGGGGGTGCGAATGTGGCTTCCTCTCACCCTCTACCTCAAGAACATATCCAGTATACACACTGAGGAGGGTCCCCAGTGGGTTGGGGACAGAGGAGGGAAACAGGGGGTACCATGACAAGATTTGCTTGTATAATGTATCTAATTATTGATAAAAGATATATTTTAAAAAATATAAAATTTGAGAGTAATTAGCAAAAGAAAGTTTGTAAAGTATTTATACTCACATGTTCTTCAAATCCCAAACCAACAAGGGAGAAATGACCAATGTGGTAAGGACAAAATGCTAAAAGTAAAGAAAAAATTTCCACATCAGAACGAATACTCCTTATATCATCTCCTAATAAAAGAAACAAAGACTTCTTTCAGAAATGGAAGATTCTAGAACTGAGCAGAAAATAAATTTTACCTTGAAAATTCCCTACAATCACAGAACAGTCAAGTTATCAAGGTCTAAGAGGACCATGCCAAAGGATACAGCAACCATTGGGAGGAGAGTGTCATAAGCATCTTTAATGAGGAGAATATGAACATGGGGGACGACAACCAATAATGACTAAAATTGATGGAAATATACCCAAACATATACAAATCTATGAGCTCTTAATTTAAATAAATAAATAAAAGCACAAGCCCCAAATACCAACCACAAAAGAAAAAAACCGCAGCATCACAGGAAACATTGTCATGTTTAGGAAATAGTCTGTACAATAAAGGAAGCAATGAATGCAAACTTCTTACTCTGCAAACTGATTATTAAAGGGAAAAACTCAAAGTTCAGGTTAACTGAATAGCTCCACTTAATTACAAATTATAGAAAAACTAGCCAATAAATGTAAAATGACAGACTAAAAATTAGCACTTTTGCAACACCTAAAGACTGAAAGAAAATCACTGTATATTCTCATGATACTAAAATACCACTTCATAGATGATCTGCTCATAATAAAGTGAAAAAAAAGAAACCTAAAAATAGCTACCATATGCAATGAGAAAAATGGATAATACTTCATATACTACCTCCTAAGTCAGATAATAAGCAAAATGTTCCCAGTAAAGGATGTGACATAAAAGTATTAAACTTAAAATCTCATTAGCCCCCTCTAAGTGACTTCCAGTTTACAGAAAACATGATAGAGAAAGGATAAGGGTAGAGGACATCCAGGAAGTACCCAGGCAAATGTAGAATGTGGCACAGGGTAAGAGACAGTTAACAATCTCATCAACAAATCAATGGCAAAACTGGATGGAGTGGAAGCAAACATTCAAGTAATATGTAACAACCTACTGTGAAACAATATGTAAGGGAAGAACTTAAGGGTTTTAAACGTGATTACTATTAGGAAACATTAAATTCTGATAAAATTATATAAGATGAAAAATAACACTACCTTTAATCCCAGCACTCGGGAGGCAAAGGTAGGAGGATCACCATGAGTTCGAGGCCACCCTGAGACTACATAGTGAATTCCAGGTCAGCCTGGACTAGAGCGAGACCCTACCTCAAAAAACAAAACAAAAAAAAATAATAACACTAGTTAAATAAGAATATTGCCTTAAATTTTCCCCATGATATTTTACATGTGTTATGTATGTGTGGTATGCATACATATTCTAACATGGGGTGCATTTATGTGAAATCTGGAGGTCACTCTCCATCTTATTTTTTGAAATAAGGGCTCACACAGAACCTACAGCTCGTCAATTCTATTAGACAAACTAGCCAGCAAGCCCTAGCTGCCTCTGCCTCCCTAGTGCTGAGATTACAGGTGTGTGCTTTTACATGAGTGCTGGGGGTGGAAACTCAGGTCCTCATGCTTACGTGGCAAGCACTTTACCTACCGAGTCACCTCTCTAGCCCCAAGAATTCTTAGGCTCTTTTCCTTAACTGTTTCTGGCCTATTTTACTTTGTTATTAACAAAATTTAATTAACTTTCTCTCTGGTAAAAATAAAGAGAAAAGGGTAGGGTCAGAGTAAGAATGGAGAGGAGGAGGAGCAAGGGTGATCAAACATAAAAGATGTTATGAATATACCACATGGAAATCTACGTGTTCACTATCTACAAATATGTATGTTAAAAGAATTTGAGCATAGGTTCACTATGGGAGTAGATAATGCTGTGCCCAAAAGCCATAGGTTGTTACTAGAAAATTTCAGTGCCTGGGGTAGAATGCCTTCCAGTGAGTTAGTCGGTCAGGAAGGCTGTCCAAAACATTACCAACTATTGCCAAGACTCTTGGTAGCCCACCAGAGTTAGATGGTAAGAGCCTACTGCTGAAGAGACTCTCCACATGCTTGGGCTGCAGGACACTGAGAAATCAAGCTGGAGCTGAGCTGGACACCTCCTCCCTATTGACTAGCTGTCAGGATGCTGGAAAGAGCTATACAGCCTGTGGGGGAGTAAAGTCATCAATAGTCCTGACCAGCAGTGGACCCTGCAAGTTCCATGGCTGGCTAGGCCCAACTGGTACAATGGTAGCATGTCTGTTATGGAGGAAACCAACTGCTCTCTGATTGAATTTCAGGCCTGTTGCACAGAAGCAAATTCATCTCTGGTACTGAAAACCTAATCAAGTTTATGGCTGGATAGGTCATGAGCCCTGGGTGGGTGGGAGGGGGTTTACTACTGTTGTTTGGCTAAATGGATATATCATGCCCACTAAACTTTCTTGTCCATATATTAATCTACTCTCATTTCTGGTTAGAGAAGCTTCTCTTCAGATAGCAGTGACAACTAGAAAAACTCAAAACTCATCAAAGTGCTAGGAAGAAGGGACAGGGAGTGTTTAGCATTGAGACAACTCTATTATACTCTCCAAGGCTCAGACATCCTTTAGAAGAGTTAATGGAAAGAATGTAAGAGCCAAAGGAAAGGAAGAAGTGCTTTCTGTCTTCCAGACACAAAGAGTCCATGACATTCATGACCACACAGGGGCCAATACTACCTACCTGTAGAATCGGAGGGGAAAAATTATCACATCAAAATAGAAGAGTTGGGCAAGGTGTTGTAGCTTATAAACCCACAACGGATGTCCCTTTATAGTCCTAATTATAGACAAAACAAAAACCTGAAGCATGACTCCTAGCTATTCCTCCTTTCATAACACCACAAAAACTGAAAGCATAAATACAACTTACCAAAAACAAGAATGAACAATGTATTCAAAGACACCACCCAAAAGACATGCTCCTAAAGAGAAAGAGAAATAAGATAGTCAATTCATATCTGATATGTTTAACTGGATTAATCCATTTATTTAGCCCTATATAGTTAAGTACTGGAAGTAACTATGGTTAAAATTACCCCTCTATGATTTTGAGATGAGATTTCAAAATTTTTCCCATTTGTTTTTCGTATGTGAATGGGTCTGAGCTCATTGACATAATTAAAGTTCAATCTCAAAAAGTTAATTTTACATGTAAAATAAAGAAATCAATTAGTAATCTATCAATCACACAGATTTTCATAAATATCCGTCAGACCTCATTTAATCAAATAATGTTGAATTTCAAATGGAGAAAAATTTTAAATCCAGTCATCCTAGTCAACATTATTAGTATGAGCTGCAGGGTGCTCTCCACTGTCCTAATCCAGCAGGTCACTATGGGTTCCTCTCCTTAGCAAAACTCTATCTTGATCTCCTCTGGCCCATACTCTCCCCCGTGGTGTCTTGTCTTTCTTTGTCTGATCCACTCATCTCCATGACGCCTGCTATCCAGCTGACCCTCCAGCCATGTCACACACACTTTAGCCACATGCCCTGCTAACACTCACTGTCCAAGCTCAATCATCCAGGAACTCCATCTTCCCCAACACTCAATCAAATCATTCTTCCAAGCAAGGCTGACATTGTAAAATTTTTATTTATAAAGAACAATCTGGAGAGCTGAGTGAGGTGGTGCACACCTTTAAATCCAGCCCTTGGGAGGTAGAGGTAGGAGGATCGCTGTGAGTGTAGACCAGCCTGAGATTGCATACTACATAGTGAATTCCAGGTTAGTCTGAACTAGATCAAGACCCTACCTTGGAACACACACACAGAGAGAGAGAGAGAGAGAGAGAGAGAGAGAGAGAGACAGAGAGAGAGAGAGAGATAGAGAGACAGAGAGAGAGAGACAGAGACACAGGCTGCTTTGATTTCAGTGAGAGGATGGCCATCCAGTGTTCTCCTTTGTATGCACTTCTGCATAAACCACACACACTATACATATTACAGAATTGTGTGCATGCAAAACAAATTGTTAGTTTTTCTAAAGTCCATGATTTCAGATAAAACACTGCCATGTGAAACAAATTTGTACTAAAGGCCAGAAAATAGAAAAACAGCTTTCAATATTTTAACACAAAGTGTACATCGCTAAGTTGTCTGCAATTATATTCTCTTAAAATGTCTCGTTTACAAACTTTTCTCTACAGTAAGACATGACTATCTCCTCTTCCCCGTCTCTATATTCCATGCCCATTTTTGTCACTGAGTCTCTAACATAAAATCTCTAACTTCCTGGTCCATTTTCTCTCTAATAAACATTAAAGCAGCTTTGAGAATAGGACCCTGTTTCATTCATCTCTACCTCTGATTCTGCAGACCCCTTCCACAATAGCTAATACATGGTACATAGCAAACAGTCATGCTACAAGTGGCTTCTCCTGTGTGAATGGGTCTGAGCCAACATCACTGCTTCAACAACTTCTGTCATTCTTTTACGAGAAGGCAATGAGTTAAAGGACATAGTTGAGTATGTGACTAGATAATACTTTCTGACTGCAGCCAAACCTTCCCAAGGAGCTCAATGATGCCACACTCCCACTCTACTGTGAACACCTGGCAAGTTCCTCAAACACTTCATTCACACTGTTAACTTTTCCCATCTGGAACTAGCACGAAGAGAAGACCAACAGTGAACAGTAAAGGAGGCAGACAAATAATTTGGCTTCTGACAATGCTGTTGGATCACTAGATCAAGCCTATCCTCCCCCTGGGCTTTCTGTTACTGTTTGCATCAGTGGGGTTATGTTGCATGCAGTGAAATCCTAAACTACTAAAAACAGTGTGTTTTCTTTAAAGACGTTTTAATAATAAGGCAGAGTCAGGATTGAGCACACAGTAGAAATCTAAGAAATCTCACTTTGAAAATGTAAAAAGTGGCTTTGCTCTAGAGGTTCAGGCATTAAACATTCTAGAACTAAACTTTAAAGAAGATCACATTCTCTTAGCTATCATTAACTCTGAACTTCATTTTACCCTAAATATCAAATTCTTAGTAACTTCCTTTTAAAATAGGATTACTAGGGAAAATAGATAGGTGGTTAAAGGTATTGCTTGTCGCAAGGCCTGCTGCCTGGATTAAATTCCCAAACTGCCTACATAAGCCAGAAGCAAAAACTGGTGCAAGCAATTGGCATTTATTCTTGAAGTCATACACACATACACACACACACACACACACACACACAAACACACAAAGATAAAAATAGATAAAATGTGGCATTACTTTAAGTACGCCAGTATTTTCAATATGCAAAATAGGAATCAAATCAAGGGCTGAGGAGATGGTCCAGTGGTTAAAGGCACTTTGTTTGCAAAGCATGTCTGTCTGGGTCTGATTCCCTAGTACCCAGGTAAAGCCAGAACTCTAAATAGTACATGCACCTGGAGTTTGTTTGCAGTGGCAAGAGGTCCTGGTATGCCCATATTTATTCACATTATCTATTACAAATAAACAAAAATATTTTTTAAAAAAAGAAATCAAAAGTCAAAAGCCGCTTTGACCTTTCGTATAAAAATGAGCACACTCTATGAATGTGAAGTTACTGAATCACTAACTCATAATTCTATTACTAAATGTAATCTTACTTACCAGAAAAACTAGTGATCCATCAAGTCCTAGCATCTAAAATAAATAACAATATGCATTAACTTATGACACAGAAACACTGTCTTGTATGAAAACACTGTTTCCTTTCATCATTGTTAATCACAGCTCTTTCCGCATTTTCCAATACTACCTGATATTCTTAGAGTGAACAAAACTCTGTTTAAACCAAGTATTATATTTTGGGTTTTCTTTTAATCCAAATTATATTGGGGGAAAAATCATCTAGCTGGGTAGTGGTACGTCTGTAGCCTAGGTTACAAAATGAACCCTGTCTCAAAGAGCCAATGGATATAGCTCAGTGGGAGAACCCTTGCCTAGTATGCCCAAAGCCCTGGGTTCATATCCTCAGAGCCACAAAAGTAATAAAACAATAATATCCATCATAGACTTAATTATAACAGCAGATAGAGCCAATCTCCATTATAGAACTGTTATTTCACCAACGCCAAGTGTGAAAATAGTTTACTTTTGCACATGTAGGCCAGATGTTGATGAGTATTTTCTTTGATCAACTCTCCACTTTATAAGGCAGAGTCTCTCACTTCAACCCAGAGTGTGCCAATTTAGATAGCATAGCTAGCCAGCTTGGCTTGGCCTCCCAAATGTTGGACGCCATACCAAATCAACATTTCTTATGGTGCTGGTGAATCCATGTTCTAATATTCATAACTGCACTGCAGCATTTTATCCCCTGAGCCATTCCCCACACCCTTTTAAAAGAGTTTAAATTAAAATTGATATTCAGTTTTTCTAAGTTTATGACTTCAGGTAAAACACTGCCTACATGGAGAGTAAGGTTTGATTTAAAGGCCAGAAGAGAGCTGGGGAGAGGACTCAGTGGTTAAAGGTGCTTACTTGCAAAGCCTAACATCCCTGGTTCGATTCTCCAAGACCCACATAAAGCCAGATACACAAAGTGGTGCATATACTTTTTGTATGCGGGAGGAGGCCTGGCACACCCACTCCCTCTCAAATAAAGATATCTTTACTTAAAATAAATAAATGTCAGAAGAAATTTCTACCACAAATAGTACACCATTTAATTTTCTGAAGAAAATATAAATTCTGATAAATATTTTTAACAAATGCAGTGGTGGCACACACCTTTAATCCCAGCACTTGGGAGGCAGAGGTAGGAGGATCACCTCGAATTTGAGGCCAACCTGAGACTACATAGTGAACTCCAGGTCAGCCTGGGCTAGAGTCAGACCCTACTTGGAAATACCAAAAAATCTAAATATGCCAAACTTTAAACACAAGGACAATGTGATAGGAAAAGGTCTTACTCTTTCCCATGTAAGCTCTTCTGCAGCTCGGTCCCATTCTAAAGCATTCCAGTTCATGTCATCTGCAAATACAATTGCATTTTAATAATGATGGAAATCAAATTGCAAACAACAAAATGAGTCAAGTACAATCTGTTGAGAAGCTAAGCCACACTGAATTTTTTTTAAACTTTGTTAGGCTTTAAATGCTACATTTAAATACATTCCTATAAATAAGTAATACATATAAGCTAATATTAAAATTAATAATACACAATACATATAAAATATATCAGGCAATCCTAGACTTTGGTAAGTGCTATTTAGGAAGCAAAAGGAAAGGAATTCAGTGGCTGTGAATCAGAAATAAATTTGGTGTATCAAAAAGGCCAAGGAGTAAAACTTCCTGAGTGATAAGGAAAGAAGATACAATCATGAAAGTCAGGGCTGGCTGTGGTGGCACACCCATGTAATTCCAGGACTGGGGAAACTGAGGAGGATTCCAAGTTCTAGGCTAGCCTAGACTACACTGAGATCTTGCCTCTAAACAAGCCTAACATACACCCCCCTCCAAAAAAAAAAGAGCCTGGAAGATTGCTTAGTACATAAGTTGCTTGTTATACAATCACGAGGATCTGAATTCAGATGCCCAGCCGGGACAGCATTTTCTTATTTGGTACGGTGGAAAAGCACACCAAGATCTCAAGGCAGGAAAGCACTATGTGTGGCAAGATGAACAGAAAGAGGAAGACTAGTCAGTGAGGAGCTACTGCACCAGACCAGGTGAGAGCCAACTACTAGATCATCAACAGACAACTCTGTTGTAGAGCCTCTGGCCTTGCCCTGCAAAATCTCACTGCTCCCATCATGAAGTTTGTATTGTCTCATCATTTCCTCTGTGCTTGCTGGGAATGCTATTTAAAACAGATCTCGGCTGGGCGTGATAGCACACGCCTTTAATCTCAGCCCTAGGGAGGCTAGGAACTACAGAGTGAGGTTCAGGTCAGACTGGGCTAGAGTTAGAACCTAATTTGTAGCATTTTCAGCCCCAGGGACAGTGTAAAGCTTAACAAGAAAACTCTTCATTGAGTAAAAAAAGATAGATATCTTGTATCTTTTTTGTTTTGGCATTTACACCATTAGAAAACAAAAGTACACATTACTTATATGAAAATGTCAAAAATAGCTTTTTAAAATATAAAATGGCAAATGGTCTCCACAGATGGCACCTGACCACTAATACATACTTCAAGATGATTTTCAATTTAAACGTGCACTAGCTCTCCTGCTCTTTTCTTCCTTTTGCCCTGTGGCCTGACCTGAGCACTTGTGAGTGAGATTTTTCTTCTTGCCTTCTGGGTCATACTTTGGGACACCTTCTCACTTTGTTTACATATATGACTTATCTTTGATCCCTGAGTTCTTCACTATTTCTTGATCCT
>PVHP010031544.1:0-20974 GCA_004024765.1 Zapus hudsonius | reverse complement strand
GCTGATGATGCAGGCAAGGCTAAAAAAAAGGGTGGCCCTAAGGTTACCAAACCAAAGAAAGGGAAACCCCACTGCAGCCGGAACCCAGTCCTGGTTAGAGGAATTGGCAGGTACTCCCGATCGGCCATGTATTCCAGAAAGGCTCTGTATAAGAGGAAGTACTCCACTGCCAAAACGAAGGTTGAAAAGAAGAAAAAGGAAAAGGTCCTTGCCACCGTCACAAAACCAGTGGGTGGTGACAAGAATGGTGGGAACCGGGTGGTTAAGCTGCGCAAAATGCCTAGGTATTATCCAACTGAAGACGTGCCACGGAAGCTGCTGAGCCATGGCAAGAAACCCTTCAGTCAGCATGTGAGAAAGCTGCGTGCTAGCATCACTCCTGGGACTGTCCTGATCATCCTCACCGGGCGCCACAGAGGCAAGAGAGTAGTTTTCCTGAAACAGCTGGGCAGTGGCTTACTACTTGTAACTGGACCTCTTGCTCTCAATCGAGTGCCTCTGCGTAGAGCACACCAGAAGTTTGTCATCGCCACCTCCACAAAAGTTGATATCAGCAATGTGAAAATTCCTAAACACCTCACTGACGCTTACTTCAAGAAGAAGAAGCTACGGAAGCCCAGACACCAGGAGGGCGAGATCTTTGACACAGAGAAGGAGAAATACGAGATCACAGAGCAGCGCAAAGTTGACCAGAAAGCTGTGGACTCACAGATTTTGCCAAAGATCAAAGCTGTTCCTCAGCTCCAGGGCTACCTGCGGTCGGTTTTTGCTCTAACAAATGGAGTTTACCCTCACAAATTGGTGTTCTGAATTTCTTACCAAGGAACTAATTAAACAAATGATATATTAAAAAAAAAAAAGATTCCTTCCATGCCAATTTCATCATCTGCCAGATTTCTATTTGAAAGTGGCATATTTCCCTTGCTATAATCAGACAGAAGCTGAAGGTCAAGGAGTGAAACAGAAGGAAACAAAAGTTAACAGCTACTCTGAAAGCCGTTCATGGTGGCGCACACCTTTAATCTCAGCACTCGGGAGGCAGAGGTAGGAGAAATGCCGTGAGTTCAAGGCTACCCTGAGACTATATAGTGAATTCCAGGTCAGCCTGGACTAGAGCAAGACCCTACCTCGAAAAACCAAAAACCAGTGAAACAGACACCAACGATTTTATTTATTTATTTATTTATTTTTTTTGTGGTTTTATGAGGTAGGGTCTCGCTCTAGTCCAGGCTGACCTGGAATTCACTCTGTAGAACTCACAGCAATCCTCCTACCTCTGCCTCCCTCGTGCTGGGATTAAAGGCGTGCGCCACCACACCTGGCCTCACCAACGATTTTAAACACAACCTGAAGCAGAAGTACAGAGGCCCCTAAGGCCTCAACAACAAAGCAGCCTTAATACTCACCCACCATGACTCAGGGAACTGAGGGGAAGAGGGGGTGGAAAGATTGTAAGAGACATGGTGGGGGAGAATATCCAGAGACATTGCCCCCCTCAGTAACAACATGCAAAGGGGGGTGGAATCCGGCTAACTCCTAGGCTATTCACAACCCCCTACCCCATGGACTGATCCAGACTACCCACAGAGGATATCCAACTGACCGGGGACAGGGAAGAGGTTAATAGGGGAATTGGAGACATCAACACATTATTCCCTTATTAAGTGTATCTAATTATGGATAATTAAAAAAAAAGAGCTACTCTGAAACCAAAAGTATGTATTCACTTAGTATCCACCTTCAAGGACACCCCCTTCAACAAGGATGTACCCACTTAGTATCAACCCACAAGGACACGCCCCTTCAACAAGGATGTGGAGCAGAGGGGCACACTGCGGCATTACCTTTAGGAGGTCGAGAACAGAATCTGTGATAAGCAGCGATGACATCCTTCAGAAGAGAACTTCGGCTGGCTGCGGTCTGGGCAGTAGCGTACTGATAAAGCTGCAACATAACAAAAATAAAAGCATGAGGGCTACTCAAGATAAAAATATGTAAATGAACTTCATTGTCAAGCATCGTGAAGTAGGTTAAGAGCTCGAAGAGTGACTCCTTCCAAAGAAGCACAGTTCTCTGGCACAGGCTATTCTATTCTATTCTATTGACAGAATCAGGAGACAGGCATTATTATACAAAAATAAGAATACCTCAAAGTCAAGCATAACTTAGAACTGCAGCCCAGTTATAGTTATCTGACAACCCATTCACACTGGTGATATTTACCTAACTTATAGCACCTGAAAGATAAATGGACACCAAATCTGCTGATTCATGCTGATTCATGTTCAGGGCCTGTAATGCTTCAAGGTTCCTTATCTGAAATTACAGACCAGGACTGCTTCATACAAAATATTAACTTTCTGTTCAGTAAAGAGAAATTTAGGGCCAAATGTCACTAATAATCTTTTTACTAGCAATATGTGCTAGAGATATATTTACATATATATATTTGACAGACTCTCATCCTATGAGGACCATGGCCTTACTAAGTCTCATTAGAGATGCATCTCTCCTTCAAAGTGTATTACTAAAAAGGTATATGGGGGCTGGAAAGATGGCTCAGGTCATGCTTGAAAGACCTGATGGCCTGGGTTCAATTCCCCAGTACCCATGTAAAGCCAGATGCAAAAAATGGAGCATGCATCTGGAGTTCATTTGCAGTGGCAGAAGGCCCTAGAGCACCCATATTCATTCTCATTCATTCTCTCTCTCTCTCTCTCTCTCTCTCTCTCTCTCTCTCTCTCTCTCTCTCTCTCTCCCTTCCTGTCTCTCAGATAATGTTTTTTTAAAAAACACTCTGGCAATGGGAAGCCTTTGCCTAAAGTTTTTAAAAAGAAGGTATTTGGGGTTGGGGGAAGGGAAGATTGGGAAGAGGAAGGAGGAAGTGGTTAACCAAAACTAAGGATGTATGGAAAAGCCATATGGCAACCTACTACTTTATAATTAAAAATACATGAAAGGCGCTTTGGTGATAGCTCAGTGGTTAAAAGGCACTTGCTTGCAAAGTCTGCTGCCTGGGTTCGATTCCCCACACCCACATAAAGCCAGATGCAAAAAGTGGCAGAAGAAACTGTTGTTGGTCTGCAGCGCAGCAGCAAGAGACCCTGGTGTGCTCATAGCCCATACACTCACACACATACGCAAACAAATAAAATAAAAATACATTAAAAGAGAAGCTGGGGGGACTGGAGAGATGGCTCAGCGGTTAAGGCACTTGCCTCCAGTGCCTAAGGCTCCTGGTTCAATTCCCCAGTACCCATATAAGCCAGACCCACAAGGTGGTGCTATCTCTTTTTCTCTCTCTGTATCTCTCTGCTTGAAAATGAATAAATAAAATATTTTTTTAAAAAAAGAGAGAGAAGCTGGACATGGTGGTGCACACCTTTAATCTCATCATTTGGGAGGCTGAGGAAGAAGGATCACTACAAGTTCAAGGGCAGCCTGGGTTACTGAGTTCCAGATCAGCCTAGACCAAGGGTGAGACCCTGCTTGGGGTGGGGGGAACACACAAAAGTTTGAACAAAGGCAAGCTATGTGAGTGTGTAAAGCTGCTTCCACACGCCATAGGTCATTATAAAAATCCCTGTGCTGGGTGACAACTGCCTATGAGTTGTTGGTCAGGGAGGTCACAGAGACCCTCAAAACAATGCAGGCTACTTCCATTGCTCTTGGTTGCCACCAAAACAAGATGGTAAGTCCCTATTGTTGAAGACACTACCTACTAACCACACCACATTCATTCATTCATTTATTCATCTAATTATTGAGATAGGGTCTCACACAGCACAGGCTGATATGGAACTTTATATGTATCCAAGGATGAATAACCTCGAATACATGTGAAGTGAAAAAAGCTAGAAGGAAACAGTCACATATTAACATTATTCCACTTCCATGCAATGTCCAGATTAGGCAAATCCATAGAGAATGGATCAGTAGTGGCCTAGGCTAAGAGGATGAAACTAAAGTGAAACTGAAGTGAAATCGGAAGTGAGTGCCAATGATTATAGTGTCCCCAACTCATCCTCTTTTTGGCATTGATGAAAATTTTCTAGAATTAGGGATAGTGGTAATAGCAGCACAACCTTGGGAAGATAGTAAGATAAAGGGCTGGGGGGCTGGAGAGATGGCTCAGTGGATAAGGCACTCGCCTCCAGTGCCTAAGGCCCTGGGTTCAATTCCCCAGGACCCACATAAGCCAGACCCACAAGGTGGTGGCCCTGGTGTGCTCTCTCTGTCTCTCACTCTCTGTATCTCTGCTTGAAAATGAATAAATAAAAATATATAAGCTGGGCGTGGTGGCGCACCCCTTTAATCCCAGCACTCGGGAGGCAGAGATAGGAGGATCACCATGAGTTCAAGGCCACCCTGAGACTACATAGTGAATTCCAGGTCAGCCTGGGCTAGAGTGAGACCCTACCTCAAAAAGCCAAAAATATATATATATATATATATATATATATATATATATATATATATATATATAAAAGAAAGGGCTGGGGAGGTGGCTCAGCAGTTAAAGGTGTGCTCTGCAAGCCTGCCAACCAGGTTTCAAACTACCATCACCCCTGTAAAGCTGGGTGCAAAATGGTGCATGCATCTGTAATCCCAATGCACCTAAAGCAACAGGAGGTAAGACAGTATTCCAGGTGGCAAAAAACACAGCAAAAATGGGAGACCCTAAACTGGTTGAGGTGGTGCATATCCTTAATCCCAGCACTCAGGAGGCAGAGGTAGGAGGAGGCAGAGTTCAAGGCCACTCTGAGACTACATAGTTAATTCTAGGTCAGCCTGGGCTAGAGTGAGACCTACCTCAAAAGAGAAAGACAAAGAGAGAGACAGAGACAGAGAGAGAGAGAGAGAGAAAGAGAGAGAATCTGTCTCAAAGAAAGAGATGCAAAGCTGGAAAAGGCGGGCGTGGTGGCGCACACCTTTAATCCCAGCACTTGGGAGGCAGAGATAGGAGGATCACCATGAGTTCAAGGCCACCCTGAGACTACATAGTGAACTCCAGGTCAGCCTGGGCTAGAGCGAGACCCTACCTCGAAAAACCAAAAAAAAAAAAAAAAAAAAAAAAAAAAAAAAAAAAAAAAAAAAAAAAAAAAAAAAAAAAAAAAAAAAAAAAAAAAAAAAAAAAGGGAGAGAGAGAGAGATGCAAGAAAAGGACCAACACCCCAAAGCTGTCCTCTGGCCCTGGACACAAGCACCATAACACGAATGTGTGCATGCACACGCGCGCGTGCGCGCACACACACACACAAAACAAGCTGATCCAACTTCAAATAAACACACAATAAATAAAAACACAAGCTGATCCAACTTCAAATAGACACACAACAAATAAAAACACAGGCTGATCTAACTTCAAATAAACACAATTCTATATTGCAAAATAGGACAGAAACACATTATCCCTGTTTGACTGCAATACTGGTGTAGAGACCCTGGAGTTTATACTGTGTCAGGCTCTCTCTTCTTAGCCATGAGAGCATTTGACTGATAATAGATAATATTGTATCATATAAGTGAATACAGTTCCCCCCTCAAAAAAGCCAAGTCCATTAAGGATATAAAAGAAAAGAAAGGGCTGGAGAGATGGCTCAGAGGTTAAGGCACTTGCCTCCAGTGCCTAAGGCCCTAGGTTCAATTCCCCAGGACCCACATAAGCCAGACCCACAAGGTGGTGGCCCTAGTGCGCGCGCTCTCCTCTCTCTCTCTCTCTCTCTCTCTCTCTCTCTCTCTCTCTCTCTCTCTCTCTCTCTCTCTCTCTCTCTCTGCTTGAAAATGAATAAATAAAAAATATAAAAAAAAAAAGAAAGATAATGTCACCCAACTCAGTCAATCAATCACATTATGCTCTGGGCACTACTCCAGGCCAGGTGTGGCCTAGCAGAGGGAGTTCAAAAGAGAACCAGCTGCCACCCAGAAAAATCCTAAAGCATAGGGATGAAAAGTCAAGGGAACAAATTATTTCTAGTATGGCACAGTAACTACAGCACACAATGTGTAAGTACAGACATCCATCACTATCCATCCTTCAATTTCTACAGGTGATTGGATCTAGGACCTCCCTAAGGATATCAAAATGCACAGATGCTCAAGTCCATATATAAAATAACACTGCAGGGCTGGGAGGTGGATCAGCAGGAAGAGCTGCCTGAGAAGGCCAGACTGCCTAGCTTCCATTCCCCAGTGCTCATGTAAAAAGCTGGGCATGGCTGGATGTGGTGGCGCACGCCTTTAATCCCAGCACTGAGGAGGCAGAGGTAGGAGGATCCCTGTGAGTTCGAGGCCACCCTGAGACTACATAGTGAATTCCAGGTCAGCCTGAGCTACAGGGAAACCCTACCCCAAAAAACATAAAACAACAAAAAAGCTGGGCATGGCCAGGGCCACATGTCTGTGCCCAGTCCTGTGAGAGACTGAAAAATCGCTGGAGCTCACTGATCAAAAAATAAAACCAGCAGCTCCAGGTTGAGGACGAGACTCAATCTCAAACACGCACATTAGTGATATAGGAAGCACCTGATACTCCTCCCTGGCTTCCGCATGCCGTGCATGGACATGTGCATCTGCCACGCGTGCACACACACAACACACACCACATGCAAAAATAATAAAATGACACAGTATTTGCATAGAGCCTACACACTTTTAGTATCCGTCACTTCTAGATTACTTCTGCCCCATACAACAGAAATGTTGCACACCTAGTTGTACTATCTTGTCTATCTCGTATCTGTCTCTTCATGTTAGATACAGATGCAACTTCTTTTCCCAGTATTTTCAATCTTAGAGTACTCACTGACATGGAGGCCCAGCGTATAGACACGGGGGTAGCACAGAGGTAACACATGTTACCTTACATCACAATATGAAGCAAGTTTTTATATTGCAGTTTACAGAACTAGGCACACAGTTACACTCCTTAAATATTTGTTGTCTCAAAATGTCCTCTCAGTTGGGGATAACAACTCATTGTTTGCCCACTAAATGTTTTAACTCATTATGGACAATAAAAATAAAATGGTTAATAAACAAAAAAAAAGAAAATTTTAAAAAAATGTCCTCTCAGGAGTCTAAGCCTATGAATAATTGATCAGTCTGACAACCCCTGGTCCCAGCCACCAGTTCCTTCCCTCACTGAGCTGTTGACCAAAGTGACCCATGGGGTTCCAAAAACAAGACAGAATTCTGTCAAGCTCTTGAATGACCTCCCTAGGCCTGAGGCAAAACCCTGTTGCTGAAGAAAACCACAGAATGCCATCGATCAGCATCGAGAGACCCTTCAAGGTCTGGAATGGTATCCAGCCCCCAGATGGTAGTTAATGCAGTCACAAGCAGCCAGGGGAAGCTGATCAACGACGCTGGAGTAAACAGAGATCACTGGCATGAAACACAGACTACAGCCATGAGTAGGCTGACCAAACCTTCTACTGGGAGAGAACAGCGAACCAAGAAAGGAGCACTAGTGCAATGGAGGAGCCTGGGCCTGGGGGAGACAATCAACAGCTTTTAAATTTGGCCAAATAGGCACACCTTCCTGTCGCTGTTTGCAGTGCTGTGGCAGAGGTGATGTCCAGCCCTCTGCTCATGCCATCGTTTCCCCTGCCAGGATGGAGTCTCCCCTTGAGTCCGTAAGCCAAATAAACCCATTCCTCAAAAAAAAAAAAAAAAAAAAAAAAAAATTTGGCCAAATATTCCACTCAGTGAGGGGAAGCCCGTGACTGGAACTGGGGAATCAGTGCAACATGCACCGGATCCCATACTCTTGGGCTCCCAAGAAAAGATGCACTATGGGACCGATTGACGGAGAAGCTACTAAAAATAGAATCTAGGTAATCCCGAATTGTGTATATTTGTTAACCTATACTGACCTCACACTCCGATGGAGATTGTGTTTGTATTTTTCAGGATGCAACGAGAGAGTTGTGGCCCATCTAACCCTACCAACCGACTGTAGGCCGATAGCAGAGATTCTCACAAGAGATGAGCCACCACAGTTATACCGTGGAGGATCCATATGGAGCCCCACAGAGAATGATGGAATGAACAAGGGACCCACAGCCACAGCCATTCAATCAACACAAGATAAGCCAGGGTGACAGAAACCAACAATTTTCAACACAAAGCCCCCTAAGCGCACATTAAAGCAGCCTTAAAACTCACCCACCACGACTCAGGGAACTGAGCAGAAGAGGGGGCGGAAAGATTGTGAGAGCCGTGGTGGGGGAGACTATCCAGAGGCATGACACCCCTCAGTATCAACATACTTGGGCCAGGAGAACCAGGCTGAGTACTAGGCTATCCATGGTCCCCTGCCACAAGGACTGATCCAGACGACCGGCAGATGACCCACGGAAGAGGATATCCAACTGATTGGGGATGGGGAGGGGGGCATTGGGGAATTTGGGATAACAACTCATTGTTTGCCCACTAAATAATGTAACTCATTATGGTCAATAAAGATATATATTTTAAAAAAATGTCCTCTCAGGGCTGGGGAGATACAGGCAGGAGGATCAGAAGTTTAAGGTCATCCCAGGCTACATGAGAACATCATTAAAAACATTTAAAAAAAAAAAAACCCACAGGGCTGGAGAGATGGCTCGGCAGTTAAGGTGCTTGCCTGCAAAGCCTAACAAGCCAGATCCAATCCCCCAGTACCCATGTAAAGCCAGATGCACAAAGTGGTGCATGCATCTGGAGTTTATTCAGAGAGCAGGTAGAGGCCCTGGGGTGCCCATTCTGTCTCTCTCCTCTTCCTCTCCCCCCTCCCCCTTCTCTTCTCTTTGCTTACAAATAAATGATTTTTTAAATCCTCCCTCTTTAGACTATTCTCTGGATATCACTTCTGCCACAGCAAGAGGAAAACAACAGCAAGAGATTGAGCTGAGCTCTGGCAAGGGGCGAGCTGGCTATAACACCCAAAACCTGCCCCCAGGAACACAGTTCCTCCAGCAAGCCTCCACCTCCCAAACTGCCACCACCCGGAGACCAAGCATTTAGTATACACGAGTTTATGGGGGACATCTAATTCAAACCATCACAATCAGCCTGGGGATGCCCATAGACCCAGAGACTCCAACCCATAGTGGTGGTTTTTTTTTTTTGTTGTTGTTGTTTTTGTTTTTTGGTTTTTCAAGGTAGGGTCTGGCTCTAGCCCAGGCTGACCTGGAATTCACTATGTAGTCTCAGGATAGCCTCAAACTCATGGCGATCCTCTACCTCTGCCTCCCAAGTACTGGGACTAAAGACATGCGCCACCACGCCCAGATTAAAAGGCCCCACAGTTTTTATCAATCCCAACTCTGTTCAAATATCCCAGGCTGTTTCCCTCTATCAATCCTCATGGCTGCATTTTCAGTGAGGCTGCTTTCTACAAAGAACAATAAACCTCCCCTCACACTCTCTTTCAGAGAATTAGAGTTTACACCTGATGTGTCAGTACTTTCCAGCTGCTTGGTCATCTCTGGACATCACAGCTGAGCACTGGAATCTCGACAAATCCAAGTCATGGTCTCAAGGACCTCAACTGTGAGAACAGTAACTGTCTGATCTTAAAAGCAGCTTAAATCTAAGGAGAAACCTGCTCTGAGACTCCCTCACAGGCAGCACTGGGATGCCCAGCTGCCCCTGCCAGTACCAAGGCATATATGCCACACCCCAGAACCAATGAGCTGTAGCTGTCAGCTCTGGTGACTCACAGGGACAACAGTGCAAGCAGAAGACCTTTTACTTAAGGTTCCTGCACCTTCACAAGGTAGGTCCCCAAGTCCAATGTCTGCTTGTTGTAAAAGGAATCAAACAAGCAGGGTAGCATGCAATGGAAGAAAGTGACGAGGGCCTAATAGAGTGGAAAAGATGAGAATGAAGGACAGGGATTTCGAAGTAAAAATCCTAAGTACCCCATGGCTTTTCTTATCTATAGGCTCCACATCCTGATCCCACCACCTGTTGACTGAAAATATTTAGGAATAAAAAAACTGCACAAGCTGGGCATGGTGGCACACACCTTTAATCCCAGCACTCAGGAAAGAGGTAGGAGGATCTCCATGAGTTTGAGGCCAGCCTGAGACTACATAGGTCAACCTGGGCTACAGGGAGACCCTACCTCGGGGGAAAAAAAATTGCACAAGCCAGTGTGATTGTTCACACCTATAACCTCTGCACTTGGAAGGTGGAAACAGGAGAATCAGGAGTTCAAGACTAGCCTCATCAACGTCGTAAACACAAGGTCAGCCTGGGCTACATGAGACTGTTGCAAAGCAACATAATATAAGTTGTATCTTCATTGAACAGACCTTTTTTTTGGTCATCCTTCCTAAAATGCAAAGGTGTAACCTACAAAGCAATCACGTTGTACTGGGTATGGCAAGTAGGGTTAATTTAGAGTATTTAAAGACTACGGGGAAGGGCCAGGGATGCAGCCTAGTTGGGAGAGTGCTTGCCCAGCAGTCACAAAGCCCTAGGTTCCCACTACACCACTTAAAACCAGGTATGGTGGTACATGTCCATAATCTCAGCAGTTAGGAAGTAGAAGGAGGATCAGAAACTCAAGGTCAAGGCCAACCTGGACACACAAGGAGAGAGAAGGGTACAAAAGGAGGGGGGGAGAGAGGGAGAGTCAGACAGATACATACATACACACACACACAGATTATGAAAACATGGGAGAACCAAAGGTTGTGACTTATACCAGTGACAGATCCCAGTACTCAAGAGGATCAAACAGGAGGATCACCAGTTAGAGGCCAGTCTGGACAACATAGTGAGACCATGCTCAAAACAAAAACAGGGGCCAGAGAGTCGGCTTGGCAATGCCAAGTGCAATTACGTGTGCTTCCTGGGCAAGCAAGAGGACCTGAGGGAGCTGGAAACTGCTGGAATGTCCAGAATCCACACCAATAGCAGAGTGCAGCCTCATATGCCTGAAGCCCCAGAGCCTCCAGGGACCAGGGCATCGGCAGGGTGGGCCAAAGAGAAATGGAGCAGGACCTTGAGCTCTGCTGGGGCCACCCCAAGGAGGCCCATACGTATGCATATACCACACTACACCACACCCACCACATACACACAAGCAAAAAAAGGGGGGCTAGGGAGATGGCTCAGCAGTTAAGGACACTTTACAGCAAGCCTGCTTTGCTCTAAACATCCACAAACATCTGTAATCACAATCTACCTACATAATTGGAGGAGGAGCCAGGAAAATCCGGATGCAAACAGCTGGAGACCCAGTCTCAAAAGGTGAAAGGAGAGCCTGGCGTGGTGGGGCACCCCTTTAATCCCAGCACTCAGGAGGCAGAGGTAGGAGGATCGCTCTGAGTTCGAGGCCACCCTGAGGAATTCCAGGTCAGCCTGGGCTAGAGCAAGACCCTACCTCGAAACACCAAAAAAAAAAGGTGAATGGAGCTGGATGTGGTGG
Organism: Zapus hudsonius; assembly: GCA_004024765.1. Taxonomy (NCBI): domain Eukaryota; kingdom Metazoa; phylum Chordata; class Mammalia; order Rodentia; family Dipodidae; genus Zapus; species Zapus hudsonius. The sequence continues at coordinate 9,549 of PVHP010031544.1, read as the reverse complement.
TGCTCTCCTTAATCCCAGCAGAGGCAGAGGTAGAGGCTGCTGGGAGTTCAAGACCAGTTTGGGACTAGAGTGAGTTCCAGGTCGGCCTGGGCTAGGGGGAGACCCTACCTAGGAAAAGAGGAGACGGGAAAGGGGACAAGGAAGAGGGGAGGGGGAGAAAAGGGTGGAAGGAGAGGAGAAAAACCCCAAGGTTGTCTTCTGACCTCCACATGCGCCCCCATGGCATACACATGCCCACTGTACACATACACACACATATAAGCGCACACACAAATAATAAAAATAGAAAAAAGTCTAAAAAAACAAAAACAAGGATTATAGTTACACATCTGTAAATCCCGGCACTCAGAAGGAAACAGGATCCTAAATTCAAGTCAAGACAGAGTTTGAGACCAGTCTGGGCTACACAGGACCCTGTCTCAAATTTAAAAAATATTAAAAGAGAATTGTCGCAAGTTTGAGGCCAGGTAGGGTTACATGGTAGGATCTTTTGTCAAAAAAACAAAGTATAAGAGGGTGTGTAGATGCTATGCAAATACAGCATCAGAGATCTTAGTGGTCTTAGAAACCAATCCTGTGATGCGGGGAGTCCACTGTACTTAAAAGTCCCGCTTGGGGCTGGAGAGATGGCTCAGCGGTTAAGGCACTTGCCTCCAGTGCCTAAGGCCCGGGGTTCAATTCCCCAGGTCCCAAATAAGCCAGACCCACAAGGTAGTGGCCCTGGTGTTCTCTCTCTCTCTCTGCTTGAAAATGAATAAATAAAATATTAAAAAAAAAAAAAGTCCCGCTTGTAAGTGGCAGGGATTGGCCACGTTCTACTGACCAGTCCTAGGGCCTCACCCAGCACGTTCGTTATATGATTCTGGAGGAAACCTAGGCAGGGCTGGACTTTAAAAAGCAGCTGTGTCATGCGTGGTTCTGTCAACACACATCGCTTCAGAAAAACCCATCAGCTGCCATGTGTGACCCATGTCCATGTGGCAGGCAGGTTATTACCATCAGCAAAAGCTTCCAGAAAGGCACCACGGGTCCTATCCTGGAGCCTTTTTTTTTTTTTTTTTTTTTTTTTGGTTTTTCGAGGTAGGGTCTCGCTCTAGTCCAGGCTGACCTGGAATTCACTATGTAGTCTCAGGGTGGCCTTGAACTCTCGGCCATCCTCCTACCTCTGCCTCCTGAGTGCTGGGATTAAAGGCGTGCGCCACCACGCCCGGCTATCCCGGAGCATTTGTGTGACCTGCTGGCCGGTATTATAATATGCGGGTCTCAGCGTGCCAGCAAAGGCCCTATCCAACAGATGGGAAAACGGAGGCTCCGTGACCCTGACTTCCCATGACAGGCGCCCGCGTTCGCGGCTTCCCAAGGTCCTGGAAGCAGGTGAGACCGAGGGAACCGGGCGCAACGTGCCCGCTGCAGGCTCCAGGCTCGGCGCTGCTCCACATGCGTGCTTGGGACTCGGCCTGGACCCTCGGGGATGGCCGGAGCCACCGTCCACCGGGGCCGGGGGTGGGCGCAGGGCCGCGGGGACTTCCGCCGCGCGCCACCCGCCCCGGGCCGGTGACCTTGACCCCCGCCGGGAGCCAGACGCGCGCCCCAGGCCGGGGCGAGGGCGGACGCGACTCACCGTGCGGAGGCAGGGCCGCCGGCCGGGCCCCAGGCAGCCGCCGGGCACGAGGAGCGGCGGGAGGCCGCGGGGTCGGCAGCCGCCCCGGCCCCACAGCAGCAGGCAGCGGTGCGCCATGGCCAACGGCGCGGCGCCGCCCGGAGCGCGCGCGCAGGCGCCGCTTCCAAAGCTCCTTCGGTTCCGGGAGAACAACGCGCCCCCCGCCCCCGTCACCCCCGGGCCTCCGCTCACGGCTGAACCCACGCTCTACACGCGTGCGGCGGGACGCTGGCCCGCCCCTGCGTGCGGACGCCGACGTCCCCGCTCGGAGCTGGCCACGCCCTCCGCCAGGGCTGCGGGCGGGGCCTGGAGACCGGGGCGGGGCTATGTAGGTAGGCGGGGCCTGAGGGGGCAGGGCCAGGTGCCTTGAGTAAGAAGACTGCAGGAGGAAGGACCCACGCTTTGACACTCACTCCATCATTTGTCCAGTGAGTAAATGTCTCCTTACTGACCGTCAGGGCAGCAGGCTTTATAAAGTCCAAATCGGCTCTTTGTTTACCGTTTTCTTGTTATTTTTTGTTAAACTTTATATTTATTTATTAGAGAGAGAGAGACAGAGAGACATAGAGTGAGTATGGGTAAGCCAGAGCCCTGCAAACCAACTCCAGATGCATGTGCCACTTTGTGCATCTGGCTTTATGTGAGTACTGGACACTTGAACCCAGGCTGTCAACTTTGCAAGCAAGCACTTTAACCGCTGAGCCATCTCTCCAGCTCCAAAAATTCGTGTCTGTTCACATTTGAGTCCATCCAGAAGATTTCCAAACACAGTAAATCTTTAATTTTTTTAATTTTATTTATTCCTTTTTCAAGCAGAGATACAGAGATTGAGAGAGAGAGAACACCAGAGCCATCACTTTGTGGGTCTGGCATATGTGGGTCCTGGGGAATTGAACCTGGGGCCTTAGGCACTGGAGGCAAGTGCCTTAACCGCTGAGCCATCTCTCCATCCCAGTAAATCTTTAATTTTTAAGGCTTTTTAAAAATTTTATTTGAAGGTGAGAAAGAATATCAGAGCTCCAGGGCCTCTTGTCACCATAAACAAACTCCAGATGCATGTGCAACCTTGTGCATCTGGCTTTATGGGGGTGTTGGGGAATTGAACCCTGGCCAGCAGACTTTCCAAGCAAGAGCCTTTAACTGCTAAGCCATCTCTCCAGCCCCTATTTTAAAAATATTTTTTTAGCCGGGCGTGGTGGCTCACACCTTTAATCCCAGCACTCAGGAGGCAGAGGTAGGAGGATCGCCGTGAGTTCAAGGCCACCCTGAGACTACATAGTGAATTCCAGGTCAGCCTGAACTAGAGTGAGACCTTACCTTGAAAAACCAAAAAAATATATATTTTTTTATTTATTTGATAGAGAGAGTGGTGAGGGTGTACAGGCATGTCTGTGCCTCTTGCCACTATAAATGAACTCCAGGTTCATGCACCACTTTGTGCATTTGTCTTTATGTTGGTACTGGGGAATCAAACTGGGGCTGGTAGGGTTTTGGCAAGCAAGCACCTTAACTGCTGAGCCATCTCCTCAACCCCCTACTTTTGATTTTTAAGACTGGAGCTCAAGTAGCCAGGCTGGCCTTGAACTCACTATGTAGCCAAGGATGCTGTGGAACTAACTACCCATCCCCCTGCCTCCCTCTCGCCCAAGTACTGGGACCAGAGCAGTGTGCCACCACACCATCCAAGTTCAGTTTATTTTAAAATTTGTATTTATTCGTTGGCATGTGTATGTGTGTGCATTGAGGGGTATCTTGCCACTGTGAATGAACACCAGACTAATGTGTCACTTTGTGCATCTGGCTTTATGTGGGTACTGAAGAAGTGAACCCAAGCTCGCAGACTTGCAAGCCAACACTTTTAACTACTGAACCATCTTTCCAGCCTTTTTTTTTTCTTTTTTGATGAGGGACTCTATCCCCTACCCTTTCTTTTTTTTTCAGATAGGATCTCACAAAAATTGCCGAGATTAGCTTTGCAGGCCTTGTACTAATGATAATCTAGTCTCAGCCTCCTAAGAAACTGGAATTATAGGCCCACCAGCACTTTTTCATTGTTATTTCGAGGCAGGATCTTACTGAAGCCCAGGATGGAACTCACATTATAGCCCAGGCTGGCAATCCTTCTACCTCAGCATTCCAAGTGCTAGGACTGAAACCACACTTCTCCACCAGAACATTAAAGGTTTGAGACAGGACCTTGAGGTTGCCCTGTGATCTGTGCTGCATATATTTGTCCACTAGATGGCAGGACAAAGCTACAAATTTCTAAGACAACCAAGCAGCTATCAAAAAATCTTAAAATACTGGCCAGGGGTGTTGTCCGCCCTGGTGGTGAACACCTTTCTTTATGCCCAGCCCTAGGGAGGCTGAGGTAGGAGGATCACTGTGAATTTTTAGGCCAACCTAAGACTACATAGAGAATTCCAGGTCAGTCTGGGCTAGAGGGAGACCCCACCTCAAAAAAAAAAAAAAATGTTAGGCTAGAAAGATGGCTCAGCTGTTAAAGCTGTTTGCTATCAAAACTGCCATCCCAAGTTCAATTCCCCTAGTACCCACATAAAGCCAGATGCACAAAGTGATGCATGTGTCTGGAGTTTGTTTACAGTGTGAAGAAGCCCTAGTGGGCCTCTCTCTCTCTCTCTCTCTCTCTCTCTCTCTGTCTGTCTTTCTCTCTCTGTCTCAAAATAAATACATCCATACATCCACACATAATTAAGAAATACAATGTCCATACAATATCAATCAGATATGTCCAACCTCCAGCCCGCAAACCTCTCGCATCCCAGGGTAGCTATGAATACAGCCACCACATTTGTAGATGACAGTGTCATGTCTCAATGTCAAAATGTTAGACACTCCTATATTCAAAAATAAATTATGGCATTGGCTCACTTAACAGTTAACAATTCAAGTTGTATGATATATATATATATATATATATATATATATATATATATATATATATATATATATATATTGTTTCGTTTTTTGAGGTAGGGTCTCACTCTAATAACCCAAGCTGATGACCAGGAACTCACTCTGTAGTCCCAGGCTGGCCTCAAACTCACAACGATTCTCCTACCTCAGCCTCCCAAGTGCTGGCATTAAAGGCATGCACCACCATGGCCAGCCAAAAAACAAAAAATAAACAAAATATCCCTTATCACCACTTGATTTGATAGTGATTTAACACTTTCCTTCAAGTGGTAGGCATAATTGTATGCTAAAGTAATAAGGTCATAACGAAGGAGAATAAGAGAAAGCTAGCTTCTTTTTGTTTGTTTGTTTTGTTTTGTTTTTAGAGGTAGGGTCTCACTCTAGCCCAGACTGACCTGGAATTCACTATGTAGTCTCAGGGTGGCCTTGAACTCATGGTGATCCTCCTTCCTCTGCCTCCCTAGTGCTGGGATTAAAGGCGTGGGCCACCACGCCCAGCGAAAGCCAGCTTCTTGCAGGCAGTTTCAATTAGAAACTGAGGCCCAGAGAGAACCACTCCACAAACCACCCCACATGTCCCCACGCCCTGGCACAAGAATAAAACTTGGTAGGAATGGAACTGGTCTCATTGAGACTGGCCTACAGCGCCCCCTGCTGCCCACCACCTACATAGCCGGCCCAGGTGGGGGGTCATCCCCTGGCCCACCTGAGTCTGAAGGCTGCTGTCTGCTTCCTGTCTGGGCTCTGCCTGCGTCTCTTCTCTTGGGACACAGGGATACATGAGTCTGGCTTCCCCCAGGGGAAAGCAGCTCCTTCATGAGCTCTCTCTGGCTCCCTGGACCTGCCTCTCCTGCTAGGGCCACTGGGTTACCTGTTGAGTTTGGCCTCTATCCTCAGCCAGTAAGGCTGGGTGGGGGTGTGGGAGAATGTACATTTGTTTCTTGGTCTGGGGGAACTTTTCTGCTTGCCTCTGTTTTTTTTTTGTTTGTTTTTGTTTTGTTTTGTTTTTTTGTTTGTTTGTTTTTTGTTTTTTGAGGTAGGGTCTCACTCTAGCCCAGGCTGACCTGGAATTCACTATATAGTCTCAGGATGGCCTTGAACTCATGGTGATCCTCCTACCTCTGCCTCCCGAGTGCTGGGATTAAAGGCGTGCGCCACCACGCCTGGCCTTGCCTCTGTTTTATAGTTTGGGTAACTTCTCGTTTTGATTGCATGCATGGTTTTCCTCTGGTCTCTGAATCTTCCATAGGGGTGTGATCCCTTACACTACAGATCCACCACGTGGACACTCTGTCACAAACTCCAGGCCTGCGACCTGTGTGATTTCTCTTCATTACTGAGTGCTCCTCTGAATTTCCTGGTCTTTGCTTTGATATTTGCCCTCTTACCTTTCCTCCACGGGGAAGCACGGGGCAGATGCCAGGTGTGTTCCCTCTGTCTCCTCACACACACACCTAAGCCATACCTTCTATGTGTTTGCCTCAGTTTACCTGCCCTGCACATGCTTGCAGCTCCACTCCAGTCTTTCCCTAAAGCCCTCCATTTCTCGTGAATGACGCTTATGGACTAGGCAGCACTTCCCACACAACAGCTCGCTTCCTACATCCCCTCAGCCTTCCTTCCTAGATCCCAAACCTCCTAAAATGAACCCCACATTTTGTGACTTTTTCCTAAATAAATGAAGTCATTCATAATTTATCCTTGTTAAGTATCATTGTTATCAATTCTTTGTTAAAAATACAACAGGACCCAAAATTAGGGTTCATAAACTTAGGGTACCCTTCATGAACCCCAAAACCCTTCATCAATAGGTTCCTAGATTTGTGGTTGGAACTGTAGCTCGGTGATAGAGTGCTTTCCTAACATGTGCAAGGTTCCAAGTTCAGTCTTTTTAAAAAAAATAATTTTTTTGTTGTTGTTTTGTTTTTGTTTTTGTGCAAGGTAGGGTCTCTCTCTAGCCCAGGCTGACCTGGAATTCATTATGTAGTTTCAAGGTGGCCTTGGGCTCACAGGGATCCTCCTACCTCTGCCTCCCCAGTGCTGGGATTAAAAGTGTGCATGACCATGCCCAGCTCTATCTTAATTTTTTTTCTATCTTTCAAGGTAGGGGTCTCACTCTAACCCAGGCTGACCTGGAATTCACTATGTAGTCTCAGGCTGGCCTTGAACTCATGGCGATCCTCCTACCTCTGCCTCCCGAGTGCTGGGATTAAAGGCGTGCACCACCACGCCCGGCTCTATTTTAATATTTTATTTGAGAAGGAGAATGAGTACACCAGAGCCTCCTGCCACTGCAAACAAGCTCTAGACACATGCGCCACTTTGTGCATCTGGCTCTACGTGGGTTCTGGGGAATCAAACCTAGGCTGTCAGACCCTGCAAGCAAGCAGCTTTCCCGCTGAGCTAGCTCTCCAGCTCTCCAGAACAAACAAAAACAACTTCCAGAAAATGGGTGACTGCTTTACACCATCAGACTTCTTGGTCAGGCCCTTTGGCAGAGGCCTCGTGGGTAAGGGGCTTGAAAGCTTTGCTGGGTTCCTAGGGAAAAGCTATGTGAGCTGGGGGGGGGGTGCACATCTTTAATCCCAGCACTTGGGAGGCTGAGGTAGGAGGATCACTGTGAGTTTAGGGCAGTCTGGGCTAGAGCGAAACCCTGCCTTACCAAAAAGAGGGGGAAGGGAGAAAGAAGGAAGAAAAGAACTATACTGGATAAAATTCAAGTGTGCACAAGGGAACTAGGAAGTAGAATTTAAGGTGTGGGGCTGAAGAAGTGGCTTAGCGGTTAAGGCGCTTGCCTGCAACGCAGAAGGACCTGAGTTCGATTCCCCAGTGCCCATGTAAAGCCAGATACACAAGAGGGTGTATGTGTCTGGAGTTCATTTACAGTGGCTGGAGGCCCTGGCATGCCCATTCTCTCTGTCTCTGTCTCTCTCTTTCTTTCTCTCAAATAAATAAATAAAATATTAAAAAAAGAATTTAAGGTGTGTATTGGCAAGACTCCAGAATTCTCGGTAGCGATTGGGAAGAGAAAACACACCACGGAAAGTAAAGGCCACACGTTGATGGAATGATGTGCCAGGACATCGTGACTCTGAGGTGAAAGATAGATCTGAACATGTCCTTGGGTTCCAATAAATCTTTATTTTCACTCCTGGTATTTGAACCCAGAGCATGCCAGGACTAGGCAAATACTGTGCCACCGGGCTCCCTCATCCCTAGTCCCTCTGCTGTGGGAATGTGGGTGTCTTTGAGATGGCCTGATCCATTCTCAGCGTTTGGTTAGGCTTTAATCCAGGAGCCAGAGTGCCAGGTGGGCACAGACATATAAACTTCCACGTCCTTGTCTGTGAATTCAAAGAATGGGATGGATAGGCTCCAGAGGCGAAGTTTAGAAAGATTCTAGGAGAGCTGTAAAGCAGGAGGGGTCCAAAGCAGGTCATCGGCCTGGTGGCTCCCATGGGTGACAGGGAGTTACTGGAAGGAGAATTTCTTTAGGGAGGAAGGTTTCTGGGGAGGGAGTAATCTTATTTACATCTTTCAGTCAGGTTTCTAGGAAAGGGGAACTCCTTTAAGGAAAGAGAATTAAGGCATTTCTCAGATGTCTGACAATCCTGGCCTCCAGCAAGGTAGTGACTACAGGATTTCTTTAGGGAAAAAGAGAGGAGAGCCAGAGTCCCCTCACAGGCTTTAGCCTGAAGAGAGCAAAACAATGTTCACGGTGCTACCCTCCGCTTTTTTATTTTATAAATAAAATAAAATAAATGTTATTTATTTATTTGCAAGCAGAGAGATACAAGAGAGAGAGAGAGAGAGAGAGAGAGGGGGAGAGAGAGGGAGGGAGAGAGAGAGAGGATGTGGGCATGCCAGGGCCTCTGGCCACTGCAAATGAACCCCAGGTGCATGTGCCACTTTTCACATCTGGCTTACGTGGGTACTGGGGCACGGAAGGTGAACCAGAGGCTTCTGCCAGCACCTTTAACCACGGAGCTCTGTCTCCTCTTCTTCCCCAGCCCAGGTGTCTTCTGTCACTGGGAGCACAGCAAACCTCCGAATCCCTGGATTAAATAAATAAGTCTCTATAAATGAAGTCTTTGCTGCCTCTGAATTGGTGAATCAACAACATACCCGAGTCTGATTTCTGTTGTTGCTGAAGAAAATCTCCATGGCAAGTGGACAAGAAACAACTCCAAACATCCTGAAAAGTTTTTCCCTGCTGGGAGACTGATTTTTTAAGTTGTTGTTGTTGTTGTTTTTAAAAAACTAGTTGGATATAGCAACTTTCTTTTTTTGGTTTTTCGAGGTAGGGTCTCACTCTAGCCCAGGCTGACCTGGAATTCACTATGTAGTCTCAAGCTGGCCTCAAACTCACGGCAATCTTCCTACCTCTGCCTCCCGAGTGCTGGGATTAAAGACATGCGCCACCACGCCTGGCTCTGGATATAGCAACTTTCAAATACACCCATAGTGAATTCAATTTTATTTTTAGCAATAAAGTTAAAAAAAAAAAAAAGAATGAAGTTTTCCAGCCACTCGGAGTGGCTCACATGTGGGTGGTGAAGGTGGGAAGACCAGGAGTTCAAGGCCAGACTCTACTACATACTGAGTTTGAGGCTAGCGTGGGTTCCATGAGACCCTTCCAAGAAAGAGGGTAAGCGTGAGAGAGCAAGTGAACCAGAGAGAGAGAGAGAGAGAGAGAGAGAGAGAGAGAGAGAGGAGGAGGAGGAGGAGGAGGAAGAGAAAGAAGAGGAGGAAGGAAAAAAAGAAGGAAGAAGATGAGAGAGGAGGAATGTAGATCCCCCGCTGGATTTGCCCCTAGGTGGTTTTAGGGTTCAAAACCAAGGCTGGAAACACATTCACCTGCCCTGAGTTTTCCTAGGTGGGGTGCCTGCTACCAGGGCCAGGCCACTCCCAAGTTTATGGCTTCCTAGGAGTCATCCTTAACTCACTGAACA
>PVHP010031543.1:0-20930 GCA_004024765.1 Zapus hudsonius | reverse complement strand
GCACACTCATGCAGACACACTGCCCCTGCTCCCACACACATGTACACCCACGCAGACACACTGCCCCTGCTCCCATGCACATGCACACCCACACAGACACACATACACACTCATGCAGACACACATGCACACCCACGCAGACACACATGCACACTCATGCAGACACACTGCCCCTGCTCCCACACACATGTACACCCACACAGACACACTACCCCTGCTCCCACACACATGCACACCCACACAGACACACATGCACACCCACAAAGACACACTGTCCCTGCTCCCACACACATGTACACCCACGCAGACACACGGCCCCTGCTCCCAGGCACATGCACACCCACACAGGCACACAGGCCCCGTCTTTGACCACTAGCTGGAGTCCTCAGAGGTACCAGGGGGAGCTTAGTCCCTAATCCTGACACTCGCAGGAAGATGCAGGTGTTTAACCACAATACCTTCAGACCCAACAGGAGCAAAGAAAAATTTGTTTCTTTTAAATCTCAAACCAGAAGTTGGTTTCCTATGGCTTACATTTAGATTTGGGAGACATCATCTTCTTCTGCTACAACCGACCCCTCAGTGTCTGCCTTCCTCTATCCTGCCTGAACCATTCCTAAAAGCTCTGATGCTCCTAATATCACTTGAATTTGGGTCAAAGATAATATTTGATTTGAACATCCCTATCTTCAACAGCCGGCTCAGTCCCTGCCCCGGCAGACTGCCCACCGGGACTCAGAGTGCGACACTGCACTTTTAAAATCCCGGAAAGCTCCCTGCATTGTGAGCAGGTCCTGCTGACCAGGCCGAGTTTTACAGCCCAACTCCCCAACAATGCCATTTATTGCACACGAAAGATCACAGCAGCAGATGTGGGCGGCCTCACTCTGGCCTCTTGAAATTGCATCTGTTTTGAAATGTGACTCGACTTCAATCCGAAGCTGACCATAACATCCACTGCTTGGATGGGAGGTGTTTACTAGATGAGCTTTTGATATTTGATGTTTGCTAATCATATTAAAGGCTTGAAACAAAATCCCAGCTACAATAAATCCTCACAGTCGTACTCATGAAGCAGCAAGCCTTGCCTGGCCATATGATCAGAGCCCTGCGCCTGGCTGGCAGGAGAAGAACCTGGGCCTAGAGGTCAACAGACCTGGGATCTTTATTTTTTCTTTCTTTTTTCTTTTTTAGACAGAGTCTAACCCTAGCCCAAACTTATCTGGAACTTACTACTCTGTAGCCCAGGCTAGCCTTGAATTCAGCGTGAGTCTCCTACCTTAGCCTCCATGGTGCTGAAATTAAAGGCATGAGCCACCATTCCCAGGTATCTTGTTTGTTTATATTTTTACTTTTTTTTCTCCAGGGGTGGCACCCTAGGGTCTTGCCCATGCCAAGCAAGCATTCTACCACTGAGCTATACCTCCAATCTCTCCCTGTCCTGTGACTGAGAGTGGGACGTTGCTATCCCAGCTGAGCCTCAGTTTCCCCCAACTACAAAATCAGAGCTCAGACAGTCAAGGGTACTTTTCATAAGTCAACGGCTGTGACAGGGAGGCTCAGGCACCTTCACTGGACAGCATGGGGGTGAATGTAAGGTTAATCACCTGATCCTCAACTCGGCTTTGCAGCAGGTCAATTTGTTTCCTTATTTGATCAGGACTCTGAGACAACCCCATGCTGTGGCATCAACTAGGGGTCAGTAGATCAGCAGGTGCCTCTCCATAGCAGCAAGCAGCAGGCTTAGGAGCACAGGGTACCACAGACTCCCTTCCCAGGAGATGGACCCTGAGAAGGGAAGACAGGTACTGGGGGTAGGAAATGGCCCCACCCTCCACTCATTTTCTGCATGAATGGCTCAGCTTCTCTATGCCCCTCCTGGGCATCATCTACCTGCGTGTCACCAGCCCCATCTCACCCCTACCCACCCCATATGATGGCTCCTTAGAGTTCTCTAGTTCACCATAATCACACGTAGGCTTCAGAACACACTGCAAAGCATACAGAGAGCTGAAGGTATAACTCAATGATAGAACACACAGTCCAAGGGAGGACCTGAGTTCCATCCCTAGCACCCCCCAAAAAATAAATAAAGGGAATGTAAATCTCAGGGCATCATGGGCTGCTCTTTGGTGTCTGGTTTTATGATTGCATAGATCTACTTCTGAGAAGGAAACCAGCATTAAGTCCTTATTGTGGTGATGTGTCTGACTCCAGTAATAGCTATGAACAATGCCTGAGGATGAGAACCCCAAGATGCTCTTCATCTGCAAAGGAACCTGACAGCCTACAGCTTTGGGACTGTCATGGTGGAGTGACAGACATTAATGGGTTGGTAATTCTAGACATCACAGTCTCTTCTAAACCCTAACCTCCAGAGGCTTCCAGGTTCCTCAGGAAATAGGTATTGCCCACCTGTGTGAAACACCCATTTAGTGGCAATGGTTTTGCTTCTAGCCAGTGAACCTAAACATGTTCACAAAAACTAGTAAGAACCAAGCGGGGGAAAGACAAGTGCAAGGCCATAAGCTCACCTTCCTAGGGGCCAAGCCAGGACCCAGGCAGGCTCTTCCCAGAAAGAAAGCTTTCCTCTTAGTGTCAGATCTGGGAAAGCCCTCGGTAGAGTATAGCAGTGATTGGTCACCTGCTTTGTTCTGGGGAGGGGAACATTGGCACGGGTGCCAGGGCAGGCCAGCAGTCTCTTTTGGGGACTAACTTAGTGCTTGCCCATACAATAAGGGCTGCCGAACTGGCCTACTTCAAGCTGGATCCTTACAACCAGGGCTTAGAACCAGGGAACTGCTCACCAGCACAGGAAGTGGCTAAGACCCCAACAGATAGGAGCTAATGGGCACTGAGCCCCTTCTCAGGATTGGACTGCCTGCAGACAGGACCATGTTTGATCCTCTGAACAAGCCTGCAGTTCAGGGAATAATGTTGCAACTGTGTGTGTGTGTGTGTGTGTGTGTGTGTGTGTGTGTGTGTGTGTGTGTCCACCTTGGTTTTGACACATGGTCTCTCACTGACCTGGAACCCACCAATGAAGCTAGGTTGGCTGACCAGTGAGCCCCAGGGATCTCCCTTTCTCTGCCTCCCCAGGGTTAAAGCATGCTTCACCAAGCCTGCCTGTTCTGTTTCTGGTCTGAAGTTTGGGTGATCAAACTCAAGTCCCCACGCTTGCAAGGCGAGCACATTTTAAAAACTATCTCCTCAATCCTTATAACTTCATCTTTGATGGATAAAACCTAAAATTCTGGGAGGAATATAAAAGCAGGGACTGGAAAGATGAGTCAGCTGTTAAAGCTGCTTGCTTACACAACTGCCTGTCAGGGTTCAATTCCCAAGCCACTCACATAAGCTTGATGTCAAAGTGAAGCAAGCATCTGGTGTTTGCAATGGCAAGAGGCCCTGGTGCGTACACACACACACACACACACACACACACACACACACACACACACGTGCAAATAAACAGAACCAAAAAGAAAGAGAGAAGCAGGATTTGAGCCTGACCCCAAAGTTGTGACTTGAGCATGAAACCACTCCGTGTCCCCAAGAAGACAGAAATCAGGCCAGCTTTGAAGGCACAAAGAACACTTTGCAGAAGTCTGACACATAGCTTTCTTCCTGTCCCAGTGTTCTGTGAGTCCTGACAGACCATGTGCTTCTGTCAGAGCCTCTGGGAGGTGAAATGACTAGGAAACCACCATATGGTTGGGGACCTACCCCTCACTCCCACTCCCACAACCTCAAGGGTGTACTGACATTACTGTCCTTAACTTCCCAAGGGCTCACGTCCACAGTGCAGGAGTGAGAGTTGTCTGGTCCTTGCGCTCGCTTTTTCTTGCTGCTTTGGTTACTGTGGTATGTGTTTGAGTTCTTAAAAACATATTACCAAGGTGTTATTGTGCCCCAGAGGCTTAAGGGATTTGATGAGTGACTGAAGGACTTCTGAGGACTGAATCCCAAGGGCGCTGATATAATCAATTGATTGATCTCTTGATGGATTCGTTCACCATGATCTGATGGCACTGTTGGGAAGCGGTGAAAAGGAGTGAGTGGGGGCCTAGCTGGTAAAAGTGGGTTATGGGCAGCTCACTGTGAAAGACCTGTCCCTGGTCCCTTGCCTTCTCCTCTCTGCTCCTGACTCCTCCGACGTGAGCTGCTCTTCTCCACCGTGTCCTCCTGCAATGCGAGGCCCAGGCCTCTGCGACCATAGGCCAAAGGCAAATCTTTTCTCGCTGCAGTTATTTTTCTCAGCTATTTTGCATGGAGATGAAAATTCAAGCGCATAAATGTAAATGTTTGATTAGAAATGAAAAATTATTTTTAAATTATCTACAGTTCTGTTAACCAAAGATACTTAATACTTATTTCTAGTTTTTCCTTGTATGTGTGTATCTCTTAACTCTATGAGACTGTTTGCTTTCTTAATTGTGACTAATTGCACGTTTTAGTTCCCATAATTCCCCCTTCATAACCATTTCTCCTTGTTTTTATAAAGTCCTTATTCACATCTTTTTAATTGGTGTAAAAACCTGTCATGAGGATCTAACAGAGCAAATCCTCCATTGTTGAAGCTTAGGTTATTCCTAATTTTTCCCTAATATATAAGCACTATTTTAATGAACATCCTTGTTTATAAACCTATTTCCTTCAGAAAAGTTTTCTAAAGTGGAAATGGTAGGTGAAAGGGGGGAAGTGGTTTAAGAGCCTTGGCGTGAACAAACAGCAGAGTATTGTATATGTTTTAGAGTTAGGAATGGAGCTCAACTGTACTTGCCAGGTGTGCACAAAGCCTGGGACTCGATCCCCAGCAGAACATAAAACTAAGCATTGTGGCACATGCCTTAATCCCAGCACTAGAGGCTGTGGGGAGTGGAGTTGGGATGATGAGAAGTCAATATCTTCCTTGGCGACATAAGGAGTTGGAGGTCAGTTTGGGCTCATAAGACCCTGTTTCAATAAATAAACAAATAGGGCTGGGGAGGTTTTTCAGTGGCTAGAGGCACTTGCTTGCAAAGCCTGATGACCTGGGTTTGATTCCCCTGCATCCATGTGAAGCCAGATGCACAAGGTGGCACATACGTCCGGAGTTTGCAATGGCAAGAAATCCTGGTGTGTGCATTCTCTCATTCTCTCTCTCTCTCTCTCTCTCTCTCTCTCTCTCTCTCTCTCGCTCTCGCTCTCGCTCTCGCTCTCGCTCTCTCTCTCTCAATCCTTGCAAATAACTAATAAAATTTTTAAAATAAATACATTTAAAGAATCCACAAAGCATCAAAACAGGAAGGCGTTCTGGGGAGATGGCTCAGCAGTTAAAGGCACTTGCTTGCAAAGCCTGATGGCCCAGGAAAGCCAGACACAAAAAGTGGTACAAGCATCTGGCTTTTGTTTGTAGTGGTAAAAGAACCTGACATGTCCATACACATCAAGAAAAAATATATAAGAAAAGGACAAAAGAGCAAAACAGGAAGGAATCTTTCAAGTAACCTGTTCAATCTTTACCCTTCCAGATGAAGAACTGTGGAGTGTGCTGGCTGGCTCTGTAATCCCAGGTTGGCCTCAGACTCACAGCAATCCTCCTACCTTCAATTAATCGATTGAAAAATTGGGAATAACCTAAGCTTCAGCAATGGAGGATTCACTCTGTTAGATCCTCATGACAGGTTTTTACACCAATTAAAAAGATGTGAATAAGGACTTTATAAAAACACAGAGAAATGGTTATGAAGGGGGAATTATGGGAACTAAAATGTGCAGTTAGTCACAATTAAGAAAGCAAACAGTCTCAAAGTTTAATACAGGTTGCTGGGGGAAAAAGACATCAACAATCTAATTCAGCTGTGGACCCTGAATGCCACACTGCTAACCTGCCATTGTGGTGTGACAGCTCTGATTGCATCTAAAACCTGCTCCATGTTCCGGAATTCATATCTGGTACCGTAAACCTGGTTAAAAGCTCGTGGCTGGGTCATAGGTCCTAGGGAGGCAACTACTATTATTAATCTTTTTTTATTGGGGTGGGGTGAGGTAGGGTCTCACTCTAGCCCAGGCTGACCTGGATCTCACTCTGTAGTCCCAGGCTAGACTCAAACTCACAGCAATCATCCTACCTCTGCCTCTGGAGAGCTGGGATCAAAGGCGTGCGTGTGCCACCACGCCTGACCTACTACTGTTATTCTTAAAGAAAGAAGATGTTGGGCTGGAGAGATGGCTCAGCGGTTAAGGCACTTGCCTCCAGTGCCTAAGGCCCTGGGTTCAATTCCCCAGGACCCACATAAGCCAGACCCACAAGGTGGTGGCCCTGGTGCGCTCTCTCTCTCTCTCTCTCTCTCTCTCTCTCTCTCTCTCTCTCTCTCTCTCTCTCTCTCTTTCTCTCTCTTTTGAAAAAAAAAAAAAAAAAAAAAAAAAAAAAAAAAAAGAAAAAGTGTCTTGTTTAAAAAAAAAAAAAAAGAAAGAAGATGTTTGCCCATCCAAGGACCTTCTAAATATTTATGGTTATTCCCACCAGTTAGTGCTGCTTTCAGCTTTGGTCAGGGAAAGTTCTTTGTGTAGTCGGTAGTGATTACTGCAGACTGGTGACTGATCTGTGTACCAAGAATAAGTAATTGTTGAATACTTAGCCCTAAAGGGGATATCTCTAGTACTGCCTCCAAGGCTCCAGAGCCATTGTGGAACAGGGGAAGAAAGAATGTAAAAGTGCCAGAGGATGGGGAGGGGTGCCCCCCATACTGTCCATACTGTCTGCTGGACAGTGAACCCAGGAAGCTGTGGTTACTGTACAACACTGGGCCCATCAATACTCCTTCATGGAAGAAGGATTCACTGTCCCTCCCTAAAGAGCCATTGGCAGTTAAAGACAGAGGGGGAGAAAGCCATAGAGACTTCAAAGCTAACAAGTGCTCCTTGGTAGCTCTTCCCCCCTCCCCAACACCCCCACCCTGGCCAGAATTAATCACAGTTTGTGCTGGGAAACAGATGGGTTCTCAGAGCCAAGGAGCTCTTCTGGTGAGACTCCTCTGCACTCCCTACATATACATATCTGGGAGCACTGCTTCCCCTGGTGACCACCCCCTTGACCCCTCCATTCTTGTCAGAATAGACCTCCTCCACCCTTTTTTGTTATTATTGTTTTGGGGTTTGGGGTTTTCCAGGCAGGGTTTCACTGGACCAGGCTGACCTAGCACTCACTCTATAGTCCCAGGTTGGCCTCAAACTCACAGCAATCCTCCTACCTCTGCCTCCCCAGTGCTGGGATTGAAGGCGTGTGCCACCATGCCCGGCTCTCTTCCACCCTTGGGCACAGAGCTCCATTACGTTGAGAATATACTCTCTGGTCTGGTCTAGCCCCACCAAGAACCAGGTTTCCTTATTTCCTCTCTGGCTCCTCTGACAACCAAGTCAAACATCCAACTGGGAGGCTGCCAAAGACCCAGGTTCAAGTTCCACTCCAAGACCCACAGGCAGAGAGAGCCCAATCACATGCCATGGGCACCCTGAGCTCTAGCCTTGTCCTCTGGGCATGACTTTAGTGACTTTGCTACAGGGTCTCTGTGAGAAGACAAGTTGTGGACATCCCACTCTCCTTTTCCTGGTCCTCAGAACCTAACTGAGTCTACCTACCCACAGATATCATCAGTCAGGGCAGGCAACAGGGTGGGCAAGCTAGAGACAATGGGGTATGATGGCCCCCTTCTCCAAGCAAGGCTCCAGGCTAACTGGAAAGTCTTTGTCAGAAAACCAGATGTGCAATAGGTACAAAGACACTGAGCCTAACTGTGTAATTATGCTAAGATTCCTTCTATTAATTAGCTTTTCCTTACAAGAAAGGCAAATAATTATCTTTCTGCTCAGATCTAGATAGCACGTTCAGAGGCAAATATCCACACATCCAGGGAGTGGGGGGGGAGGGAGGATATGGCACCCAACAGAACACAAGGATGGTTTGGAGACAGTAAGTGTTCTCAAAAAATTATCTGCAGACGATGAAAACCATCTGGGAGGGTGGAGGAATTTATGTCTTCTTAGGAAGTTCCTAAACAATGAAAGTTCCAGTGGAAGGTAATGGGTATAACTTTGGTGTAGCCTGGCAGGAGATGCTGGTCAGACTGTGGGAATCCCAGCACCCAGTGTACAGGTCCAGCTCTGGTGGAATGGACCATCCTTTCCAGCCAATGGCTGAGGCCCTTCTACTCCACCTCCTCTCATCCCCAAAACCTTCCCATAAGCTCCCTCCTTCCCATCTTCCCCTTGTTCTCTTCCTCAGTGCTAGATTATTTCCTTTACCTTCTAGAAGCATTCAAGGGTAGGCTTGTCCAGCACAGTCTGAACCTTCTCTGACCACCCTGGGGATAGCTCCGTCCTCTCCCAAGGATGTTTGGTCTCCCTCATCCCAGGTGGCCTTCACTGAAATAATCTTCAAGGCACAGACCACCCTGTCTTCACTTTTTATCTCCCAAACTTAGCACATTACTAAAGCATTTGTGGAATAGATACATGGAAACTATGTTGACTGACCAAGAATTCACTATAGATTGGAAATGAAAAAAAAAAGATGAATGAATGAGCAAACTGAGGGAAACAACCTAAGTTTTCCTTTTGGTGTTAAATCTGAGCTAAAGGGCAGATAGTAGATGTGCCCCGGACTCCATCTGCTGAGGAGGAGGCTCTGGGTAGATTCCTAGAGCACTGGCACAGAACAGTAGCAGATCTGGCTAGCTGCCAATGGGCGAACCCAAATTTCCAGAAGAGACACAGAGACGAATGTCAATAAAGTACCTTCAGCCATCTAGTGCAGACAGAAAAGGCTGTATTTAGCCTTTGTCCCAGGAAGTTTGGCCTCTGCTTTAGGGTTCAGCGGCTTCTCCATCTAGGTAGACTTCAACCTGCTACCACACCTCCTGTAGGTCATGGTACCCCCCCCCATGTAGGTGCTGGTAAGTACTGGATGGGGGGCCTACATGGATCGCTTGACTCCTGCATCCTCAGTGCTGAGAGCAGTTATAAGCAACCACACAGTTCGTCAGTTCTGTTACTATAAATTAGTGAACAAATAAATTGATCTTTTGGTTATGTAGGGCTTTTTGTTTTGGTGGGATTTTTTTGTTTGTTTGTTTTGTTTTTTGTTTTGAGACAGGGTCTGATGTAGCCTAGGTTGACCTTGAACTTGCTATGCAGCTGAGGATGACCCTGAACTAACCTCCCACCTCCTGGTTGCAGAAATGATGGGCTGTGCACCACCACATCTGGTTGTGTGTGGTGCTGGAGGTGAACCTCGGGTTTCCTACCTGCCAGGCAAGCACTCTACAAACAGCCTCCTTTGGTTGTTTTTAAAACCTCACCCAGGTTCTCGAGGGTCTCTCCACCTTCCTTCCTTACCTCCATCCCTTAGGTCCCAGTTCAGAAGTGAGGTCTTTGCTCCACTCTCATTCCTGCTTATACTATTGGATTTCTTCTGAAAACATCGGAAGTCATCCTTTGGTGTCTTGAAGTGACTAAACAGGACAAGTCCATCGTCTCAAGCACTGTAGGAAGCACCGGGGAAGGATCTAACAAGGAAGGAAACATGGCGCCTGTCTCCATGGAGCACAATAATTGTGGGCTAAGCTGTGAGGGGAATGGGCTCCAGTGCGGGCAGTCACAGAAGGGACGTCACTCCACTGATGTGAGGGCTGGAGATGATGTGTGAAAGACGGGGAAGAAAGAGACGGCCATTCCAGAGGAGTAGAAGATGGTCCAGTGAGCAGACAGAGGCCCTGGAAGGTGCTGGGACTGAGAGCATGGGTGAGGCAGGCCAGGTCCCTGAGGGACGCCATGCAGCCTGTAGGGAGAGTGGCTCTTCCCCCTTCTCTGAGGGCAGAAGGCCCCAGGCCCTCAGACTTTGAGTTTGGGAGAGGATGGAAAGGTGACCCAGAGGCCTTCCACCCCACCTTACCTCCAAGCCCCTGGAAGCCATGTCCCTCCAACTTCTTCCCACTCCACCATGCCTATGGCACCCTTCCTGGGTGGCTAAGAAACCCCAATGGCTGATTGGAAGCCAGTCTCTAGAGAGGCAAGATCAAAGTTCTAAATAACCTCTGGGGTCACAGTGACAGAGGATGGAGCCATTAGAGTGAGGACAGGGAGGCAGGCGCTTTCCCCCCGAGTGGGCACAATGGGAGCCAGGGGCAGGGAACAAAGCTGGCCCACTTGGGCGGGAGGTAGGGCCATGGGGAGCAATCAGGCCTGTTCTTTGGCCCAGGAGTTAATGTCGGCCATAAAACAATAGGCGCACTGACCCGGCTGGCTGTAGCTTTGGAGTGAGAACACCGGGAGGTCAGAGCAGCCTGACCCCCAGCAAAGTTGGCCAGATCAAAGCCACCACTGACTGCCCAGCCCACTGGTCCCCCTAATCACCAGAAAATTGAAGTTTCCCTAGCACTTTCCTAGTAGCCTTCCTGGGTAGCCCCAGAACAGGGACAGGAGCTATAAAGGTGGGGACCCCTGCACACCCTCCACTCTGATCGCAGGTCTTCCTAGATTTGCCCTTCTAGAATCTTCCTCCCCATCATTGCACCTGCCCCACCCCCCATGCCTGGCTACTTTCCTGTTCTGTTTCCGGTGGCAAAATAACATCCATCTTTGAAGTCGCATAGCTTCTGTTTTGTCTGCTCTAAAAGTCAGACACACCCATTTTTGAAAATCGAAATCATAACCACCGGAGAAAAGTCCTCAGTGACCTTCACGGTGGATTGCTTGCCAGGCTTGTGTCACACATTTGTTTTCACGAGTCATCCTGTGTGTATTATTTCATACC
The DNA here is from genome assembly GCA_004024765.1 of Zapus hudsonius. Taxonomy (NCBI): domain Eukaryota; kingdom Metazoa; phylum Chordata; class Mammalia; order Rodentia; family Dipodidae; genus Zapus; species Zapus hudsonius. Next base: position 10,135 of record PVHP010031543.1, on the reverse strand, counting down.
TTGAATAATTTTCCTGGTACGTAATTCTTTATTTCGGTGAGTGCACAAAATAATAGGACATGTTCATACATATATATATATATATATGTATATATATATATATATATATTATTGTATGATCATTGCATGGCATTGTTTTGTGGCAAATGGTCACCCTCCATTGTCCCTCTTCCCATTCCTCCCTCTGGTACCTCTCCTTCCTCCGAATACTCCCCTTTGGCATATTCATGTTGTCATATGGCAGAAATCAGGCCATATTTGTCTTTATAAGACCGGCTGAATTCCTTTAACATGATGGTCTTCAGTTCTATCCATTACCCAGCAAATTGCGTACTTTGGATTTTCAAGCAAGCGCCTTTAACCACTGAGCCAAGTCCTCAGCACGGCTGAGTAAAAGTTTGGTGTGTGTGTGGGTGTACCACATTTTCTTTATCAATTCATCTGTTGCTGGGCACCAACGCTGGTTCTGTATCTTGGGTGTTACACAGCAATGAACACGGATGTACAAGTGTCTCTGTGATATAGTGACTTAGCTTTCTTTGGGTGTATACCCAGGTGTGAATACCTGCAATATATGGTGTTTTAATTTTTGGAAACTCCGCACTGATTTTCCATAGTGACTGCTCTGGTTTACACTCTCACCTTGAGTGTTACAAGATTCCTTCCTTCTCCCGCTACCCTGAATCTTCAGCAGCATTTGTAATCCTCCTGCCCCAGGCTCTCAAGTGCTGAGTTATAGGCGGGCACTACTCCATTAATGCCCTGCTGGTGTTTGTTTTCTTGATGACAGCCTTATGACTTAGGGAAGATGGAATCTCAATGTGGTTTCAACCTGACTCTAGCCCAGGTTGACCTGGGACTCACTCTGTAGTCCCAGGCTGGCCTCAAACTCACAATAATCTTCCTACCTCTGCCTCCCAAGAGCTGGAATTAAAGTGTGCCATGATGCTTTTTAGTTACAATTTGAATTTCCCTGATCAATAAGGATGCTAAATATTTTCCTCATCTTTATTAATCATTTGTGGGGGGGGTTGTTTTGGTTTTGTTTGTTTTGTTTTTTGTTTTTGGGGGGCTGTTTTGTTTTGTTTTTGTTTTTTGAGGTAGGGTCTCGCTCTAGTCCAGGCTGACCTGGAATTCACTATGTAGTCTCAGACTGGCCTTGAATTCGCAGTGATCCTCCTACCTTATTTATTTGAGAGAGAGAATGAATGGGCATGCATCTGCAAATAACTCCAGGTGAATGTGCCACTTTGTGCATCTGGCTGTAGGTAGGCAAAGATTTTCTCCTATTCCATCAGCTCTTGTCTGTTTTGAATTAATAATAAATCACAAGAATATTCTCACATCAGATCCATAAACATGTGGTTTACTGCAATCATATCCATGATAGCATGGAATGTGAGTACTCTCCTCTGGGTTCTCTGTAATGCTTTGTTTTATTATTGTTGTTTTAGTTTTCTTTCAAAAAATATTTGGGCTGGGGAGATGGCTCAGCAGTTCAGGCACTTGCGTGTAAAGCCTGACAGCCCAGGTTCGATTCCCCAGTACCCACATAAAACCAGATGCAAAGTGACACTTGCATCTGGAGTTCCTTTGCAGCAGCAAGAGGCCCTGGTTGCCCATTCTTTCTCTCCCCCCCTCCCTCTCCCTCTCCCTCTCTCCCTCTCTCCTTGCAAGTAAATAAATGAATAAAATTTTTTAAGGGCTGGAGAGATGGCTCAGTGGTTAAGGCACTTGCCTGCTAAGCCTAATGCCACGGTTAGATTGCCCAGTACCCACATAAAGCCAGACATAAAAAGTGACACATATACTCCTGGTCTCTTAAGACTACAAATAAATGCCTGTCTGGCTTATGTGGGTGGCTAGAAAATTGAACCTGGGCTGACAGACTTTGCAAGCAAGTGCCTTTAATAGCTGAGCCATCTGCCCAGCTTCTGGTTTGGGTTTTTTGAGACAGGATCATGATATGTACCCAAACTGGCCTGGAACTCACTATGTAGCTCAGGCTGGCCTCCTACGTCAGCCTTCCAAGTGCTGGGATTACAGGCACGAGCCACATGCCCAGCGCTTCTAACATATTTTGGACAAATACTTCTATGATAAACAACCTTGGTATTAAGCATTGTCTGCATCTCTGATTATTTCTTTGCAATACATTTTCAGGATCACATAAAAGAGTTACCCAGCCAAAAAGAAATTATTTCAGCATTATAAAAGTATTAAGATCCAACAGCTGTGATAATCATTGAGAATACAAATACCAATTGTATGACCTCTATCCCAGAGGACCTGCCATAACACATAAACATACATATGCATGTGTATGCATGCACACACCCCCTTCTAAACCCCATGTAAAATGGACCATCATTTAATGAAATTACAATACAATATTGAAAGCCATGTGATAGCAGATTTTTCCACAACCCTTGGCCTTCCCAAGAATGCAAACATGAACCCATAGGAGAGTCATTTGTATTATATTTTGACCCATGAGACTCCACCCTGGGAGCTAATCCTATGGCCTGAGACAACATAGGTACCCACCGCCTTCTCTGCCAGCCTGCTTCCTGCCTGGGTTTCTTACTCAGTCCATCCCCTGCCTGCAGTGCCTCTCCTTGGGCAAATCTTTGTTTGTTTGTTTGTTTGTTTGTTTGTTTGTTTGTTTTGCGGGGCTAGGGAGTGATTTCAATGTAGGGTCTCACTCTAGCCCAGGCTAATCTGGAACTCACTCTGTAGTTCCAGGCTGGACTAGAACTCACAGTGATCCTTCTACCTCTGCCTCTTCAGTGCTGGATCAAACACATTCACATTTGGCTTTTGTCCGATCTTTAATGAGGCTTCAAATTCCATATCCAGGAGCATCACAGAAATCTCTCTACATTTCCCCAATCCTCACTGAATTCCCTTTTCCTCACTATGATGATCACAAAGGTTTGTACCTACTGAGATGTGAGCTTGCTAAAGACCCAGAACTGGATATAGGATGAGAACTCAGTAGATGCTCAATGAATCGATCAAAAGCTATACGCCAAATATAATACTGTCTTAAACCATGGTGGACTGCTTTAACAGAACACTTGAGAACAGACAACTTTCAAACAAAAGAAATGTATTGGCTCATAGGTGGGAAGGTCCAATATCAAAGGGCCGGCATCTGACAAAGGGCCTCCTTGCTTCACCATAACAAGGAAACCGTCAACGTAGTGCCAAAGGAGAGAGAGAGAGAGAGAGAGAGAGAGAGAGAGAGAGAGGACATGAGAGGAAGCAATCCCACTTCCATTGACTATAAACCCCCTCTCATTGGCACTGGTCCCTTTGTGAGGCAAAGCCCAGGACTAAATGTCACTTGCCAACATCATCATCACAATGGCAATTCGACTTTAGCAAGAGTTTTGGAGAGAAAAACATTCAGATCATAGGTATTTAAATTGTGCTAATCATATCACTTAAAATACACTAAACAGTAACACTTCAGGATTTGGAATTTAGTAGGGAAGATCAAACCCGGGCTTCACCTTATTAGCCATGTGGCCTTGACCATTGTCCATTGCATCAGTAAAAATGCAAACGGAGGACTGGAGGGACTCACCAGTTAAAATGCTTGCCTGCGAAGCCTAATGAACCAGGTTCAATTCCCCAGCACCCACATAAAGCCAATGCACAAAGTGGCGCATGCACCTGGAGTCCATTTGCAGTGGCTGGAGGTCCTGGCACACCCATTCTTTGTCTCTCTTCTCTCTACCTCCTTCTGCTTGCAAATAAATAAATAAAAATATTTTTAAAAATACAAATGAAGCCAGGTATGGTGGTGCATGGCTTTAACCCCAGCACTCAGGAGGCCAAGGTAGGAGGCCAGCCTGAGACTACATAGTGAATTCCAGGTCAGCCTGGGCTAGAGCGAGACCCTGAGAGGCAGGTAGACAGAAAGGCCCATAGCAGATATTAATCTTAATTCCCGCCTTCCAGGTGGGAACAAATGCAGCTATTGGCCCAGCTATCTGTAGGTACGTGTGGAGTTCAAGCCCAGCCCCTCCAGGTGCTACACTCAGGTGTGCCGGCTTCTTTTGGATTCAGTCTCCAACCCAAAATAAAAAGCCTGACTCACAAGGCTTTTGGTGGGGCGTTCAACTCTCAGCATCTGAGGTTTTCCAGCCACCGGTCAGGTTTTGGCCTTCCCACCCCAGCAGCTTAGCTTTCCTAAGGGAAAAGGTGGGAAAGGACATACAGGGCTCATGTAAAAATTCATGGGATTAGAGAAAGTCCGTGGCCTAGGGAAAAACAAAAGTATCCTTTCCCACCCTGGCGCAGCCTCGGGAGGGGGATGGCAGGGGATGTGAGTCTGAGAACCAAAGGGTAGAAAGAGGAAACAGCCACATGGTACAACCCTTCCCCTTCCTTGGTCCAGACTCTCCCTTCCCGCTCCTGACTTCTGAATAAATATAATAATTGAATAATCATCCTTCTCAGTCTGGTTTAATTTTTTAAATAAAACAGACAAGAGCTCAAATGGAAAAAAAAACTTCTCTAGGGATTTTTTTAGGGGTTTGTTTGTTTGAACGGTTGATTGCTTGATTGAACTTTTGCTTTGTTTTTATTTGTTTGGGTTTGTTTTGAGACAAGGTCTCCTGTAGCCTAAGCTAGCCTTAAACTCACTATGTAGCTGAGGATGGTCTTGGACTCCTGAGCTTCCTCCCTCCCCCTCTCAAGTGCTGATTAAAAGTGTGTAACGCCATACACACCCACTTTTCTATTTCGACTTCTGTAAGGATTAAGTATATTGTACCAAGAAACCTGGAATCCATCTCAGAAGGAAAGAGACATCAATCCAAAGGAGTGCCTCCTAACCAGAAATGACACAATTTGATCCTGGGGGGTGGAGGGTGGGGAAGATCAAGGGATTGAAATGTTAAAAAGAAAATTAAGTATGAATTCATAATTTTAAAATTTCATTCTTTATCTTACAAGGTGTTTGGGGTACAACATTATTCTGAGAATTGTTAAAGGGAAGAACCTAGCATGTTAAAAGAGAAATAGACATGGAACACATCTATCTCACGTTCATTGTTAGCACCAAGGGTCCCATAGTGTTCCCTTCCTAAACAATGAGAATATGAGAGCAGGAAATGAATCATCTTTTTAAAATGTCTTCCTTCTTTTGATTAATTATCTCCAGTTCATCTGGGAGCAGCTTGCACTTGGGCTGTAACTGGGTGCTCAAGAAGCACCCATCGGTCCCCACCTCCTACCACACAAAGGTCTCCCCTTTCCCAGTCTCTTACTTACTCAGAGGCAAGAGGAATTTCCCACATGCTGGGTGAGTGAGGCTGAGAGGCAGAGATGTTTCCTCCTTCCTCTCTCTGCAATAGGAGCCCAGAAGGCACCTGCTGTGACAGCATCATCAAAGCCAGCCCAGAGCCCACTGACCTCCTGGTTTTACAGATAAAGGAGCTATGATTCCTGAAGGGTAAGTGACTTACCCAGGCTCACAAAGCCAGCCCGCTGGGCTCCCAGGTGACGGCTTTGTACTACATTGCTTCTGGTAAGTTGTTGGAAGAGCAATCGAAGCTCAGCTTTGAGATGGCAGAGATGGGCTTGCTGAGGCGGCTGGCTCAGCTTTGCTGCTGCAGAAGGGGAGAAGGGAAGTGTTTCAAATCACTGTGGACGAGGCCCCTTTCCAGGTGCACTTCTGCACATTCATGTGTGCGGCATTAGTGGGAATCTCATCACTGCTTCATGGTGAGACCACAGCTGCCTTAAGGCCTTGAGGAAGCCACGCTAGGCCCTAGAGAGGACTGACATACCCAGAGATCATAGAAGCTATGAGCCCCTCCACTCCCACACCAACAACCCAAAATATCACACCAAGCAGAGAGAACAGGGTGTATGTATCTCAGACCCATAGGAAAGGAGCCTAGAATTCTGGGAAGTGAGTTCAGGGAGGCCAAAGTGAGCTTGGAGGTAGACCAGACTTCAGTCCCCTTGACTATCTTCCACAGAGTTGTTGATCACTTATCCAACCCTGACTCCAGGCTCGCTCTTAGGCTGGCCCTCTGTGACCACTCTTCCCTAATTCTCCCTCATCTAGAAATGGCACTGCCCATCGGGTTGCTCATGCCAAGCATCTGGGAGTCATGGTGACTTCCCGCAGCCTCTGAGTCCCACCCCCCACCAAGTCCTTCCTCCAAAGGCCTGAGTCTGGTGGCTGCCACACTTCCTCGCCACTGCTATCCCCATCTATGCCATGGTCCTCTCTACCTTGGGCTTCACTCGTAGCTCCCTGGCTCTTGTCCTTGTTCTCATACTGCCCCTGCCATGGGTCCCACAGGGTGTAAACCAGACCATGATTCCCATGGCAACTCAAATCTTTAGCATCTCTAAAAGGCCCTGAGATCCACCCCAGGCTCCTCCACTCTGGACAGATAGATTTTCCTGGCTTGACCACTGCTGGCCTCATGGCCTCCTGGCCTTTTTTAAAAATTTATTTATTCATTTTCAAGCAGAGATACAGAGAGAGAGAGAGAGAGAGAGAGAGAGAGCACCAGGGCTACCAGGGCTCTGGTCTGGTTTATGTGGGACCTGGGGAATTAAACCCGGGGCCTTAGGCACTGGAGGCAAGTGTCTTAACCGCTAAGCCATCTCTCCAGCCCACCTCCTGGCCTTTGCATGTGTCTGTACCTGGGCTTCTCTCTCTGGTTGGCTTTGCTGAGTCCACCTGCCTCACTGCTCCACACCGCTGCTCTTTGCTCATCTTCAGGACATGTCCCACCATTCCCAGCACTGGGTTTGTTCTTCTCCATGGGTAGCTATGTCCACGATCTATTGTGTCTTCCGGAAGAACAGTATTTCTCTGGTCTTCCTCAATGACAAGTCCTTTCTACCACACACATCACAAGCACTAGTAACAATCTGTCCAAGGTGCACCTCTGGGGTGCTGGAGCTGATTTGGGGGGTCATAAAATTTCAGTGAGACCTTCCCTGGCCATTGCCAAGGGCTGCTAGAACTTAGTGATTTCCAGCAGCTGGCTTAAATGCTGGAATCATGAAACAAGACTATTTTTGCTTGCTTTGTTTTTTTTAATTGTATTTATTTGTGTGTATGTATGGTAGTCTCTTGCCACTAAAAATGAATGCCAGATACATGGTGCCCCTTTGTGTCTGGCTTTATGTGGGTGCTGGGGAATCTAACCCAGGCCAACAGGCTTTGCAAAGAGATACTTTTAACCACTGAGCCATCTTCCTAGCCTTTGTGGGGTTTGTGTTTATTTTGTTGGGATTTTGTTTTTTTGAGGTATGGTCTCATTCTAGCCAATGCTGGCCTGGAACTCACTCTGTAGTCTCAGGTAAGCCTTGAACTCACAGAGATCCTCCTATCTCTACCTCGGAAGTGCTGAGATTAAAGGCATGCACCACCACCCAGATATATATATATATATATATATATATATATATATATATATATATATATATAGAGAGAGAGAGAGAGAGAGAGAGAGAGAGAGAGAGGGGGGGGGGGGCAGGGTCTTGCTATGTAGTCCAGGTTGTCTTTCAGCTTGAGACCCTCCTTCTTCAGCCTCACAAGTGCTGAGGTCACAGGCACACACCACCACGTGGCACAAGTCTTTTAGAGGGTAATGCCTTGGTTCCAGCCTCAGACCATCTGATTTACTTCATCTAGGGTGAGCACAGTAAGTGGGTTTATTTTATGCTTGGCAAGTGATACTAAGGTGTGCCAGAATTTGGGGAATGCTGGTCTATGCCTCTCATGCAGAAGCAAGAAGAAAATGTTCCTTGTGCAGTATTTTTGAAACTAAGACAAATGCAAAGAACGAAGGAAACTGTATTAATTGAACATCTATCATGTGCACAGTTCCATACAAGGTAAATTTTTAAAAAATATTTTTCTATGTTTGCAAGCAGAGAGAGAGAATGGGCATGCCAGGGCCTCTAGCTGCTGTAAACTCCAGATGCATGCACCACTTTGTGCATCTGGCTTTATGTGGGTACTAGGGAATTGAAATCAGGTTGTTAGGCTTTGCAGGCAAGCGCCTTAACCACTGAGCCATCTCTCCAGCCCCAAGGTAACTGCATATGCTCTTTCATTTACCTTCATTTCTTCATCAAAACTTTACTTTTTACCATTTTCAGGTCCTGTTCTTTTTTGTTTAAAATCTTGTGGGGTTTTTTTGCCCTCCTCCCTCACCCATGATGAAATGTTATGCAGGTTTGTGCAGGTAATGACAATCTCTGTGGGGTTACAGATGCAACGGCCACTCCATGTCTGAAAGACCGTACGTCAGAGCACTCATCCTCATCCTCTGGCTCTCACGCTCTTCCTGCCTTCTCTTCTCGAGTGTTCCCTGAGCTTTGAAGCAGGCCCTGCTCTTAACATTTTACAGCTAACTCATTTAACCTTCATGGCAACCTCATGGAGCAGGAATGATTCCAACCCTCATTTTCTAAATGGGGCACTGAGGTACGGAAGGGTTAAATCACATGTCCAGGATCACCCAGCTGAGAAGTTCCAGAGCCTGATCTGTTTCCAGAGTCTGAGTGTGCAACCTCTGTGAAATCCTGTCTCTGTTATTATCTCCATTTGATAAAGAAACTGCCGCTCAAAGACACAAAATAACTTGTTCAAAGTCCCCCAGAACATATTGCAAGTTCAAACCCTGTTCCCTATTCTTTTCATGTTCTCAACTGGACTCGGATGGATTTGATCGCCAAGACCACATCCATACTGGATCATATGCATCCCCAAAAGCTAACAACAGTGCAGAGAGTACAGTAGATGCTTCATAAACAGTTGGAGGGAGTGGAAATTGCAAGAATGTTCAAAATACATGGAGTCAGATCAATTCCCACTACATATGGTATTTACAATTCGGCTCACTGTCTGGCTGAAGTTGTTCTTTAATAATAAGATTCGAGTGATTTGCAATTAACACATCAAAGCACCAGCTGACAGTGCCCAGCTCGCTGCTCATTAATGGACACTCCTTTCTATAGCAATGAGGGCTTCACCATTTGTAATGCACTTGTGTAAATTGGTAAACAATGGCGATGGTGACTTTAATAATTGTATTAGTACGTGATGGGTAATGTGGTAGATGAGGAGCTGTTCCCAGACCAATGGAAAAAAAACAGAACTTTCAGATCCCATGGTAGATAATCCACTTCCCAAAACTGATTCCCTTTCTTCTTTCAGCCCGTTTTCAAGTTCACTCGAAAGTGTTTACTGATCTAATAACATAAGGACAATGTGATGGCTCTCCTCTATAGTCAACTTGATCAGATCCGGAATCAAGAGACACGCCTCTTGGGCAGGTCTGTGAGAGTGTTTCCAGGAAGAATTGATGGAGGAAGGAGCCCCTTCCCTGAGATTAGGAGGCCCTTCCAGCGGTGGACTGCATATAAAGAAACTCCAAGTGAGCAAAGGGCCTTTGGCCTGGCTGCCTGTGCCTCACCACACTGGTGTGTATATCTACCCTTCACAGACACTGGAACCCAGCTTTATCTGCCTTCCAACTGGACTGAAGATCAGATCAGTCCCTCCAGACCCGCAGTGCCAGATTGGGACTGCTAAGGCATCCAGCCTGGTGGACACGTTCTCCATCTCTCCAGCCTTCAGTCCTGGAGGACTGCCGGCCTGTACCCTGCAAGCTGATCCAATAAATCCCTTTATAATAAACGTTCATTCCACCGGCTCTTTTCCTCTGGAGAACCCCGGCTTGCACAGGAAGGAAAGAGTCTGCATTACTTTCATCTCCACCGGGGCGTTGGGAGAGGGCTCAGCCTCTGGGTTCAATCTACCTTCCTGTTCTCGTCTGTCTCCATATGCTACTCACTAGGGCTTATTCCGTAGTCGCTCGACTTTATTCTGTTCATAGACAGAATAAATAAATAAACCAAGCCTCAGCTGGGCGCTTTCGGCTTTATCATATATTACTTCATTTCCTGAAATCATCCTCCATTTTACAGATGAAGAAACTGAGGCAGGTGCTTAAACAGCTTGCAGAAGTCCACAGTTTTCAGTGGTGAAGGGTGCTGGGAAACCAGTTGAATGGCCCTAGAGGTGACACCTTCCCTGAGTCTCACCTGTTTCTGCTCTTGCTAATCTTGTGTGTAAAATGTG
>PVHP010031542.1:0-20964 GCA_004024765.1 Zapus hudsonius | reverse complement strand
TAGCTTGCACCTTGACTTAAGTCCAGTAAGAGCCTGAACAGATGATTCACATCTCTGAAACAGATTACAAAATAATGTTTTAAGCCTCTGATTTGTGATCATTTCTTTTGTTCTTTAAAAGCAGAAATAGAAAACTAATATCAACCATATCTTGCCAACTCATAAACTATATTGTTAAAATACTAAAAGAACCTAAAATTATATTACAAAATATGATAGTCCATCAAATAACACTGTGGCTTATAAATTGGAAAAAAATATGAGTAACAATGTTGTGACCTATTACTTCATAGAATTTTTTTTCTTTGACCATTCCTATCAAGAGGTAAGAGTGTTCACTTTTTTCACAGGAGGCTCATAACGAAAGCTGTGTCATTTATAGGAAATAAATTTTGTATGGGAAAATCCATGGAAGTTTATTTGGAGAATGCATACACATTCTGATTCATTCTCTGAAATTTTATGCCTCTAATAGTTTATGGGCTTTATATTTAGTGGTACAAACTATATGGTTAGTCCCTTGTGAAATTAAAGTTGATATTTAATTTTGACATAAATATATTGAGATGTTGTAGGTGTTGGGGTTGCTAGAGCTCCTGAAGGGATTCATGCTATTCTGTGGGACTGGGCTAATTCTCACAGATATAGGTGAATTCTCTTTCTTTCAAAACTGGTTTAGTTACTTCACGAGTGAATGGTAAAACATGGCCACCCTTCATTTTTTGCTTCTTTGGCACTATTTAGTGTGCTTTTTCTTTTCTCTTTCTTCTTTTGATGCATTTTGTTTTGCTGCCTTGTAACAATGTTGCTCAGGTAACTTGCCAGGCATGATCATGCTATGCATTCCTTTCAGCCTCAAGCACCTTGAGCAATGAAAATTGCTTTACTTCATATGTTGCTTAGTATCAGCCTTTCTGCTACAGAAACAGAAAAGAAACCAAGACAATTAGCATGGCATAAAAGCATAATGCCAGCTCTGCAGCCAGCTTCTGTGTGGTCTGGTTGTGGCTGCCCCACATGTTCTTCACCTGCAAATTAAAAACACATGCCGTTAAAATTGCACCATATGTAGGTTCTATTAAAATGATAATATTAGAAAGTGACCAACTTAACAATTAACCATTTCATTATGCACTTAATTTATCCCTATCATTATGACACCATGAATTTTCTTTGGGGAAAACAATATTTTCTTCCACAATAAATGTGGATCAGTTGTGTTAATTTATCTGTTAAGTTCCCTCTGTGAACATTAATATACATTGTGAGAAAAACGACTATGAAATAGCAGTTGTACAATACAGAATAAAAATCAAGCAAATGCTAAAAATAGAATTTTACCAAAATATCAATGCTATTTTGTGAAAGGTACTGTTATTATACTAAACAATAAGATCAACTAAAATATATTCCTTTGTGATATATGTTTAAACTGCACTGAATATATATCAAGCCCTATGCTTGAAATATATTAGTGAAGATGGTTTTTTTTTCCTTTCTGGTCTGAAAGAAAACTAATGGTTTTTTTTAGTAGTCTAAATATTAAAGATAAAAAAAAAACTTTTTTTTTCTGTTTGTATCTTTCAGAATGCAGCGAGAGAGCTGTGGCTCATCCAACCCTACCAACAAACAAGCAGGCCAATAGCTGACATCTGACAAGAGATGAGCCACCCCAGTCACACCGTGGAGGATCCATTTGGAACCCTGCAGAGAATGACGGGATGAACAAGGGTCCCACAGCCACAGCCATACAATCAACACAGGATAAGCCAGTGAGACAGAAATCAATGATTCTCGACACAAAAACCCCTAAACTCACAACACCAAAGCAGCCGCAATACTCACTCACCACGACTCAGGGAACTGAGCGGAAGAGGGGGCGGAAAGATTTTGAGAGCCGTGGTGGGGGAGACTATCCAGAGGCATGGCACCCCTCAGTAACAACATACTAGGGCCAGGGAACGGGCTGACTCCTAGGCTGTCCATGGTCCGGAGCCCCAAGAAGGGATCCATAAAGCCCATGGAGGAGGATATCCAGCTTATTGGGGATGGGGAAGAGGGGCATTGGGGAATGGGGATAACAACTCATTGTTTGCCCATTAAATAATGTAACTCATTATGGACAATAAAAATATTTTTATATTTTCAAGGAAGGAAAGAGAGAGAGAGAGAGAGAGAGAGAGAGAGAGAGAGAGAGAGAGAGAGAGAGAGAGAGAGAGAGAGAGAGAGAGAGGAGAAGGCGAACATGCCAAGGCTTCTAGCCACTGCAAAGGAGCTCCAGATGCAAGCACCACTGTGCATCTGGCTTTACATGCGTTCCAGGGAATCAAACCCAGGTCATTAGGCATTGTAGGCAAGTGCCTTAACCATTAAGCATTCTTCTCATCCCATTATTTCTTTTTCTCTCTTTTTTTTGTTTTTGATTTGTTTTTTTTTTCCCCTGAGGTAAGTCTTGCTGTAGTCCAGGCTGACCTGGAATTCACTATGTAGTCTCAGGGTGGCCTTGAACTCATGACAATCCTCCTAGCTCTGTCTTCTGAGTGCTGGGATTAAAGGCATGTGCCACCACGCCCGGCTAGAAAGAGAGAATATGGGCACACCAGAGTCTACCCATCTAGGTCTAAACTCCAGACACATGTACCACCTTGTGCATCTGGCTCTATGTGGGTACTGGGGAATTGAACTCAGGTCTTTCTGCTTTGCAGGCAAATACCTTAATCGCTGAGCCATCTCTCCAGCCTTCCCATTATTTCTTTTTAATATTAGGATTAATGTGAAAAAATTAAACTATCTTCAATTATGTTACTAATTTATATTATAGCTTTCACAGATATTAAGCAGAATTTATGAAGGGTGAAAAGTTATTCCATTTTTAATTGAGTACTTTGATCTACTATTCCAAAACCCCCCTATTATGTTCCATTTTTAAATGTATCATTCTAAAGTTTATGTTTCATTCTAAAGTTGCAGAAGCAGAATCCCTCAGTGACATATGTATCTATAAACCTTGAAAATAATGTACCAAGTGTGCACAAAACTGTTAAGCAAATCATGGACTTTGTGCAGGGATGTTCCCAGGTGGTATTTTGCAATGATAGCTTCTCTCCTACTGTTAGGTCAGGTGAACCTATGAACAGAGGGCAAAATTGCTATCAAGAGTAAATGATTAGAATCCAATTTTTCTGTTAACTGAACTGAACCAACATGCATATTCTCCAGATTTTATAAGCTGTTTTTAAATCAATTTTCTATCTATCACATATTGCAATTTGGTATTTAATTATTTGCATGAAATAAATCATCAGCTGAAACACATGATATTACAAAACACAAAATAAATTCCCTGGTACAGAGCAGTCCTTTGAAAAAGTAACAAATGGCAGAGTTAATAAAGGTTCTATATGAGGTTTTCTATATTTTATATATAATTTTATTCCAGGAGCATTTTAACCATCATGAAAAAATACGTTCATTGACTTTACAGTATGGATATGTTTATTTCCTTTTATGCAGTGATTATGGTAACATATTACCTGGGTACATTTGAAATGAAGAAATCAAACTGGTGTCAATATGGAATAGATTAGTAATATGACTACACTTTTCGCCACTGTGTTTTTTCATCATTGCAATGACTAGAGACATAAGTGGATGTTTAACTGAAATGTTAAAATAACAGAAAAGTATTAATATGTGGCAGTGAAGGTTCCGAGGTTAGAGTGTTCTTTGAAAAGCTTATCTCCCCTGATGGAAAGGCAAGTGCATGAATTTCCTGAGAGCTCTGTTTACAGAGGAAAGACTTTGCCAGACAGTTGTGCAGGATGAATTCTGAAACATTCACAAAATCTTTCTATTGCAACTCTGGAAGAATCTTTCTTTGATGTGACTTTATATTAATTTTTTAAAGGCTCTCTCAAAGATCGTGATGGAGTCTTAAAAGGATTTGATAGGAGTAGCCTGAGATGGTGAAGTTTGTCTCATGGATAACATTTATATATATGATTTCTGTCTTAAGTGGGTAATGTGGCATTCAATTTCTTTCGATTCATCCATTTCTGTTTGTCAATAGGGACTGGTCAAAATAATGTGTTTAGTCACCACATTTCCATATATGTTTATGATGTACTTTAATAATATTCACCACTATTACCCTTGCTTGTCCTACTTTTCACCTTCCACCAATCCCATTCCTCTTTACAAATAGTACACCTTTTTAGTTTTTACATCTATTTTCTAAACCTAGATTTTGCAAAGGAGGGGAAAATGTGGTAGTTTTCTTTCTGAGTGTAGTTTATTTAGTTTATCATGATAATCTCAATTCTTGTATGGTAGTTTGAACAGATGTCCCCCAATACATTCAAGAGTTTATTAAACTTTTTCTCCAGCTGCCTGGCTGGAGGGTGTGTCACCTTGGGCTGATCCTTGCTACTATTCATATTTGCATTTGCTACAGTTACCTTTCCATTGCTGGACAAATACCCAATCAGAAAGAGCATATGGGAAGAGGGGGTTAATTTCAGTGCAACACCATCAAAGATGAAAGAGGCTGGTTCATTTCCATAGATCCAAGCAGAGAGACACTACCAATAGCCAGCACCAAGAACAGTCAGAAATTAAACTGGCTCTGAGTACACCTCAGGGCTGGACTCTCAAAGATTTGCTCATAGTGACATCTTCTCTGGGCATGCTGAAGTTTCAAGTTCAAACTTGACCAAAAATCCCTGAAGCTATGGGAGATATATATTCACATTCAAACCACCATAGCATTCCTTAATTTTCAGTAATTATGAATAACATATCAGCCTATTCCTGTTTATGGAAGAAAGTTCAGCTCCTCAGATAGCGAAGTAAGTATTAATACATCCCCAATCTTATTTTGAAATTTTCCTTTGAACCTGGGCTAATATCCAGTGTGTGCAGCTGATCCATCTGTCTCTCTGTGGCTCAGCGTTTCTGATCCTCCACAGTGTCTTTCTCTTTTGGATTTCCAATTCTTTTTTTTTCTTTTGTACCCAGAGTTATGTTGATGTAAATAACAAATAAATTTGTATCTATTTATCATTTGTTAGGTAGTAATTGTACATATATATATAACTCTCAACTATCTTTTCATTCATTTGTATTTGATGAAAGATTTTAAGATCTACACTTGAGAATTTTAAGTATACAGCACTGCATGACTAACTATAGTCACTAAGCTTTACACAGGATTCTAATGACATATTATTGATACTCCATGGTTAAAACCAAATTATTTCCTATCATGCCAACTTCGTCCAGATTCTGGAATTGTCTGTGGTAAACAGACAATTTCTCCCTGTGACAGAATACCTGACATACACAGCTTAAGGGATAAAGCATTTCTTTTGTTCTTGGCATCAGAGGTTTCAGTCCATCATGGCCAGGAGGCATGCCAAGGCAGAATGGCTCACAACTTGGTGGTCAGGAAGTAAGAGAGAAAATTCCTAATGAATTTTCTTCTTTTCATTTTCTTTCTTTTTTTAACATTTTCTTTATTTGAACACAGAGAAAAGAGAGACAGATAGAGAGAATGGGGACACCAGGGCCTTTAGCCACTTCAAAGGAACTCCAGATGAGTGCGCCACTTTGTGCATCTGTTTTAATATGGGTACTGGGGACTTTAACCACCTAGACATCTCTCCAGCCCTCCATTTAATTTTTCTTGGAAAAAAAAATGATCTTGGCCCTCAGCCTGTGAGGAGATTGTGACACAGAAATTCAGGGTGTTATTTTTTCCATCTAGTTAATCTCTCTGGAAATGTCACAACCATAGCATTCAAGAGTGTGCTTTCCTAAGGTCTTATGTTCTTCTCATGCCAATCAACATGGAAATCAATGTGACCATCCCACCACTCATTTCTTTCTTCTCAATAAACTGTTTTCTCTTCTTATACTTCCAAGATAGAGATTGGGAATTCTGGCCTTACACGATCTCTTTCTGTTTCAACCACAGCATCTTTTTTGCTATTATTTCTTAATCTCGTTCATGTAGTTGGAGTCTTCAGCACATAACAAAAGTGGGTTTGTTTTTTTAAAGGGACAATGTTATAAGGTTGCAAAGGACATTTATCAGTTTTAGTTCCATTTCAGTAAATTGATGACAAGCTCTTTTTTGTAGAATTCCACATCATTCCAGGAAATCATTTCTTAAATTACAAGCCATTGCTGTGTACAGCACCTTATTGTTAGTCAAATGGTTTTGTTTCTCCTACTGATGGACACTGAACAAAGAGTATGAAATATCTCCATAAGGAGTTTTTAAAGCATAGATTTTTAGAAGACAAAACGTTATCTCTTTTCCCCATTTAATGAAGAATCAGATGATCTACACATGTACCAATAAGATAGTAAACATCCTTTCAGTTTTCTATAACTTTGGAAATGTCTTTTGGGCTGTGTGTGTGTGTGTGAGTGTGTGTGTGTGTGTGTGTGTGTGTGTGTGTGTGTGTGTAGTATATGTGGTGTATGCACATAGGCGTGCAGACAATGTGTGCTCCTTATAAAAGAATTCAGAAGCCAGAGGATCTCTTTCTGAACCCTGAATACCCATTTTTCAATTAGACTGGCTGATAAGAGTACTGTCTCTGTCCAATGTAATACTGGGCCTTGGTCATGAATGGATTGAGCTCAGGTCTTCATTCTTGCACAACAGGCATTCAACCCCTACTCTAAAACATTTGCAGAATTAAATTTACAGAATGGTAATATCAGTGTTTTGATTTTTCTTTGGAGTAGATCATTTGGTTATGTTAAATGTTAATGAGTTAATTATAATTCAAGATTAATTTAGCTTGGAACTAGGCATCTTAGTTGTAGTCTGTCTCTCTCAAAATAAATAAATAAATGAAATATTTAAAACTAAAATAATATTGATGTTTTCTTCACAATCCTTTTCTACTCCATTTATGTAGTCTAAACATAACTATAAATTTGCAATTATATAATTTAATCATACAAACTTCATAATTGCCTCTCATTCTAATTAGCAACACTTCTCTTGCTGTTAGTGTCTACACTATTTTCACTTAATGAATCCTTTCAAACAGAAGGAAAGGCTCTGCCCGCCTCTCTACATAAAGTCAAAGGCTTGTTTTGGAAAATGTGATGTCAGTAGAAATTTCTGCAATGATTTTCATGTTCTGTATCCACGTTATTTAGTACAGTAGTCACTAGGTGTATGGAACCATTGAACAGAAGAGGTAGAGCTTGTGAAGCTGAAGCTTGCAAATTCCACTTGACTTTCATTTAATTTTAATTATTCATTAAAAATGTGACTACATCCTAGATACCATATGTCATGGTTTGATACAGGTGTCCCCCACAAACAATTGAATGTGTTCTGATAGATCGATCCTCAGCTGATGGCAGTTTGGGTTTTACAACCTCGATGAAGCTGTGTTGTCAGGGGTGGGCTTACGGGGTTATAAGCCAGCTTCCCCTTGCCAGTGTTTGGCACACCTTCCTGCCGCTATTTGCAGTGCTGTGGCGGAGGTGATGTCCACCCCTCTGCTCATGCCATCGTTTCCCCTGCCAGAATGGAGTCTCCCCTCGAGTCCATAAGCCAAATAAACCCATTCCTCCACAAGCCGCTTTTGCTTGGGTTCTTTCTGCGCAGCAACTAGAAAGCTGACTGCAACATCATATCAAAAAGTGCAGTGTGGAATTTGAAGGTACTTTATATCATTAACATAAGATATCTTTACTTGTATAATGAAAATATCCACTCTTCTCTCATGAAAATGTTTTAAAAATAAAATACAATCATAAAGAATGTCAAAAGATGATTAGGAAAGATTGTGGGTAAGTTTGGTCCTGGACTACATAAATATGGGTCTATGTAGAATCTTTTGCTTCAAGTGTTTGCCTTTAGCAATAAACTGTGAGTAAAGACTGTCACTAATTGATTCTGATGTGAAATAATACATGCAACATTTTTAGAGTGCAATAAGTAATTCTGCTCCTACATAAATAGACATTATCAATCATTTTTATTAAAATACGATTATTTATTTATTTATTTATTTATTTATTTATTTATTTATTTATTTATTTGTGTATGAGTGTGCATGCTTGTGTGCATCAAGGTTTCTTATCAGTGCAATTGAATGCCTATCCTTTTTTTATAGTGCCTTTAATAACTGAGCCATCTCCCCGGCTCCAAAGTGATTATTTTTATTATTAACTATATGTCATATAGCCAGTATACGCCTATATTCAATGGACCTTTAGTGAGAGAGTAAAAGAGTTAAAGAATTTGAGATGCCCACCTTTATTTTTTTCTTTATGTGTTGTAGTCAGCTCCATAATACTAGGTTAAACATCCAGACCAGACATAGGTTATGGGAAGAAGGGATTTATTTCAAGCTTACAGAACCAGGAGGAAATTCCAACAATGGTGGGAGAAGCTGACTCCCATTCATAAATCCAAGCAGAGAGAGAAAAATCAACATCAGCTGACAAACACTGAACAAAACAAGCACAAACCAGCAGCACGCAGGAACCCCTCAGAGCTCAAAAATCCTGTGTACCTTTGGATGAAAATTTGGGTCTGGCCCTAGTTACACCTCCTCCTGCCGGGTGCCAGAGACTCAGGTGTTTAAATAAACACCTGAAGCTATGGGGAAAACATATTCATATCCATACTACCACAATATGGTAGTTGATCAGCTAGGCTTGTTTGTCTATTGAGCTTCTGGGTAGAGAGATCGGCTATGGTCAATGGGATGTGGACATGAAAGGAGAGAATGAATATTGTCTGCACTATAATATATTGCACAAAAGAAAAAAGCCAAATAAAGAATGAAATATAATTCGATACTGATGAATTGATAAGCACTACAGTGTCCATTAGCTTTGTGTTGGGTGTCTGACAAGCACTTGGATATGGAATCCTGAGAGCCAAAAACCTTGCATTGTCTCTATGCTCTTCCTCAAAATCATAAGCAATACTTTATGAATTTTGATTTTGCTACATGAAAAACAGTTGCTTCAGAAAAAATTCTCTTTTAAATAATGTTCAATATCTTACTTTCTGGAATATATTTACCTAAGTTGGCAAGTCAAGACTTTTCAAGTTCTTCCAGAAGGAAGAAAATAGTCAAGTAATGTCTTAAATCAAATAATTGGTAATTTGGGAAATATTAGGAGAAATATCCTAGCATGGAAGCGATGGTGGAAGATGTTTAATAAAGTGAGAGGCTGTCTGTCATGGTTTGATCCAGGTGTCCCCACAAATGAACGTGTAATTGATCCTCAGCTGATGGCAGTCTGGGTTTTACAACCTCCCTGGATCTGTGTTGTTGGAGGCAGGTTTATGGGGGTTATATGCCAGCTTCCCCTTGCCAGTGTTTGGCATACCTTCCTGCCACTGTTTGAAGTGCTGTGGCAGAGGTGATGTCCACCCCTCTGCTCATGCCATCATTTTTCCTGCCAGGATGGAGTCTCCCCTCGAGTCCATAAACCAAATAAACCCATTCCTCCATAAGCCGCTGCTTTTGTTCTGGTTCTTTCTGCTCAGCAACTAGCATGCTGACTGCAACAGTGTCAACACGGTGAAGTATGTGTAGATGACAGTGAAGGAAATACTGAAGATAATTTACTAAAATCTTGGGTTTCACCCCTATAATTTTCTGAATTTTGCATAGTATGTTGATTATTTATTGAATTTTACTTTTTGGTAGGCGCTGCATTCATTTACTAATGGTCTAGTTTAAAAATAGCATAGTTTAAATTTCTGAGTAAATTTGTACTTACAAAGTTTTACACATTGTTACATAATTAGAATGGGAACCACTTAAACCTGTAGCCTATTCTATTTTGACAGTTATTTCTGCATTCTGATTTCTACTTCAACTATGGTTTCTATAAAACATATTTTCTGACTCCTAAATAAATATGATTCATTTAAAATATGAAAGTTTAGATTTAAGACATATATTTGTATTTTAAATTTCTGATATTCAGAACATCGTTGAACATACTAACAACTTTAATATCTTTCACCAGTTGAAAATTATTGATTGTTTTGATGGAAGTTAAAATGGAAAGCATATTATATTGTTACTTTTCAATTTTAAATCTGGAAAATGAATTGCTTTTCCTTAAGATACTGAAGTACATGAAAAATATATCAAAAGATCAGAGAAAACTCACCAATGATAAGTTGAACCTGCTAAAGAATCCCAGAATGTCAAAAGAACATTCAATGTAGGTACATATTTTTTCTACTATTTCCTGAAATAAATAGAACACTACTTTATAAATGTTTATATACAGAGGCACTGTGCCAGATTTTGGTACCAGTCTATATATAAAAATCAAAAACAATTGTGACATCTTCACTAGAGATAATATATGTTTTTAATATAGAAAACATGAAAATTAGCACTTCTCCATTTATTCCCATCAACCCTATCTATATCAAAATGATCTTTCATATGTTTACATTGAAAGCTTTCCTTTCAAGGCTTAGGATGTGTGTGTGTGTGTGTTATATTCTCTGAGCCAGCTTCCTTGATTATCTTTGTTGTGTACTAAACCCACACACTACTGACTAGTACCATTGGATGGTTCTTTATGCTGCATCTCCTCCTTCAGTTTTTCTTTGATTTTTTCCAATCACATTAATGTTTTCATTTTATTTTTTATGTTATTATTATTATCTCAGTTTTTCATCAAGATTTACTATAAAATTTACTTGTGCATGTGTGTGTGTGTGTGTGTGTGGTCATGTGTGTGTGTGGTCATGTGCAGGGGTGTGGTCATGTGTGGGGGCATGGTCATGTGTGGGGGTATGGTTGTGAACATATCATGGTGTGCATTTGGACATCAGAGGATAATTTTAAGGCCAGTGTTTGCCTTTCTAATTTTGAGACCAAAAGTATCTCATTATTCTCTGCATTCTTCCCAAGCTTCTGGGAATTTGTTTCTATTCCCCCTCTTGCTATAAGCACAGGTGGATTATAGAGACTTCCTACAGCTTCTAGATTTCTGAGTACTCAAGGTTGCACAGCAATCACTTTATGGACTGAGCCATCTCTTCAGCTACTTATTCTAAATTTGTTTTTAACCTTTATTTCTACAAATTCATAAGATTTTTTGTTTTATATTTAATGGTGTCATTATCATGTTAAATTACATTGGCCAACTTTGGTCGCTCACATTTATTTATCTTCTCTTCTTCCCATGTAGAGATAGGAGTGAGGCATGATGGTACCTGCTTCATCTCTTCATACCTCCAGACACTTCACTTTTTTTTCCCAAAAGAACCTTTTTTCCTTTTAATGTTATTTATTTTTTTCCAGATGCCTTTTGTTTTGGAGAAGCTTTCATGATAACTGCTCTCTGAAGTTTCTTAACTTCATTATTGATTTTGTTCCTCATTTTCTTTGCCTTCATGACTTTAAAACTAGATTCTGTCATTTTGGCTTTCCTTTCTCTAGCTTCCATCTTCTTGGCCCATTTGTGGTGGGCGGCCCACTTAGGATTCATATATATATATATATATGGCTTTTCACACATATTTCTTGTGAGCACTGTGTGGGGATTTGAGGATGAAGTCAGTGAGCTGTCTGCCTTTCATAGCACGGCCTGCCTCCTTATCTGGGTGCAGGATCAACGGATCAAAGTCCTGCTCTGATCAATAACATCAACCTGGCCATCCTCCACGTAGCCCCTGACTGCCTGGAGGACTCCCCTTCTAGAACTCTTTCTTCATGAAGACGCTTTGCTTCCGGTGATTAGGGGAGTGACTGGTACTTGCAATACTATCCATTTTAGGAATCCCTCCATCATTGAAATGGAATCGAGACATTGTTCAGAGCTTCTGTTTATGCTTTTCATTCAGATGAGTCAGTGTCGGTCTCGTTTTCCTTTCCTACTCTGTCTCACCTTACCTCCAGGTAACTTCTTTCCTTCCTTATTCAGCTCAAGGTAAACATGTCTGTATGTGTTCCTTCTTCAGCATCACTTATTGCCAATGGCTAGCATGTCAATGGCCTCCATGAAAATGAACTTGGCTTCTTCAAGGCTGACTAACATCGTCATTCCTGTTTGTAAAATATTTTAAAAATAGTTTAATTGATCTATTTATGACACCTTTACTGCCAGAGATTTCTATATTTTGTTAATGTATGGTATTTTATGAACCGCCTATAAATAGATAAATCAAGTTTTATAAACTTGATCCAGATTTTATAGTTCTTAATTTAGGGTTTTCTAAGGATCACTGGAGTTGGTATTTCATTGTGTATTTTTGACACTTTTTAAAGTTTTTTTTTTTTCTGGAGGAAAAAGATAGTAATACATCTTAAGTAATCATATTTTACTGTAATTTAGAAGAATGTGAAGATAAGAAATTTGAAAGAAGCAGAAAATAAGACAAAGAGAGTTCCCAACAGTATAGTATATGAAGAGAAATGAATGATAAACTTGCTTTGAGATACTTTGCTTTGGAGATTACAGGTGCATTTGTAATTTCAAGAAAGCATTCATGTGAAAGTAGTGCTGATAATTGCCTAATGCGAAAAATTGAGGAATAACTGAGTTGAGTCAATGAAGGAAATAAAATATGAAGTTTTCTTCTATGTGAGAAACTTAATTTGATGATTTGGTAGATTAATTCTATGATTAAATTTAAAATTTCTTTATACAAGAGATAGAATTTATTTAAACATTTTATTAATAGTAGACTAAGTTTTTTTGTACAGTTTTTAATTGCAAAAATGTGCAACCAATTTACCCACCAAATTTTAATTTTCCAGTATGGAACGCGTGGAAATTTAAATGATAGGAAGAAATAGTTGACAGAGTAAATATGCAGAGTATGGGAGAGCCATGTTATGGGGATAAATTAGGGGCTGATTATACATTTCTCTAAAGTAACAGAGAAAAATGAAAGCATCATGAATGTATTGAAATTTATGTGTAAAGTTAAGGAACAATTACCCAAAGAATGCATTTAAAAATAATTAGATATTGCTTTCCACTCAAGATACATAAATTAGACAGGAATTATGGAATTTTTAACAGGTGATCAGGTGTTCACAATTATAGTGAATGAAATTAGAACAGACTTGAAGAAAAATTAAATGATGTTGGATAGAACTGAAAGTCTCTCTATGCCTAATGTGAATGAAAATAATTAATGAATTTCCATTTTGCTCTATTGCAACAGCTGTGTAGTAGCAGTCAGGGAAGCATGCGTTGATTTGTCAGGATTGATGTTGGCAGGGCAGATGCACTGGAAGTGGTCACCAGGATGGGTAATTCTAGGGTATGGATGCTCTTCACATCCAAGCTAGGGAGAATGCCAAGCGATATGGCCACAATGAATGGAAAATTGGAGTGTTTGAAATACCGGAGGGTTTTATGATCCCCATGTTGGAATACAAAATGAAGTGAAAAATTTAAGGGTTTTGTGGTTTTAACTTAAAATCTCATTGGGGCATGAGAATTTGCAATTCTCTTAAGTTCTCAATATTTATAGAGATTAAAACGGTTTGACAAACAAAAGGTATGCCTATGTATAATTATGTACTTTATGAATGATGATATTCAAACACTAAGAGATTCTCATTATAAGAGTCGTTATTCACAGGAAGGAGGAGAGGTTTTAATCACATTGAAACTGGAAACAGAATGGACACACACACATACACACACAGACACACAGAGTCTCAAAGTGTTCTGAGAAAGCACCAAATCTAACAATAAGCACAAAATGTTGCCACTAATAACTTGCTCTAAAATATAGATGTATGACTTTAGTCCATTTTGAAAGCTTTAGTAAAAAATACTGTCACTATTTTCAAGAGAAAGAATAGAAAATTAGTGCTTGTCTTATGCCATATGTTCACTAGAAATCAATTTATGTTTTTAATGGTATGTTTTGGTTTGAATGAAAAAAATCTCCCATAAGTGAACATGTGAACCCCAGCAGGTACCAAAGGTTGGGAAGGCTATGGAACATTTAGCAGGTGGTGAAAGTAGGTCACTCTGGTAGATTTGAGGTTTTATAGCCCAAGTTTACATTTGCTCTCCCTCTGCTTTCTGACTATAATGTGACAAGCCTGTTTCCCACTACTGCCTTCATGCCTTCCTTGCCTTGAAATTTGTGCTGGAAGTGGTAAGCCAAAATAAAATCTTTTCTTTCTTAAGTCGATTGAGGCTAGGTATTCTTTCATAACAATGAGAAAGTACCAAAGATGTGATATTAATACTCAGCATTTAATGCTTCTTAATAAAGACGTACATACTGAGGGTTTTTAGCTTCAAACATAATACATAATACAAACCATAATTGAGAAATATGCACTGTGATTTAAAATCCCTCTCACACTACATATCAACCACCTCAAAGTTCTGTTTTCCCAAGGCATCATTCTTTTTCACACATCTTGCTACTTGTGCACAGTCTCTCTCTCTCTCCAAATATGGCATTTTCATTTTTCTTCACGCATCAACCACCCATGCATAACCTGCTTAGACTCAGTATGCTTCCTTTCAAGATATTTTGTTTCTTAACCCCATATAATTCATCATTCATTTCTTTTCGCCACCATAGTACTCATGCTCATGTAAATACAGATGTTATACAAATCTCCAAGCATCCAAGGTATTTTTCACATTTGTCTCTCATTCAAAATATAAAGGTTGAGACTTAAATCAATCCTAACTCATTGTCCAGTGCTCCACAAAAATACAAGCATTGCTCAATTTGTAAGTTTTGAATTAAATAAATGAAGGATATGTGGGAAAGGTCAGACTCACTAATGGTATGACAGCAGACAGGATACAGATTTGTTGTACCAATAAATGACTTTAAAAATGTGCTCCTCACGACCCACTGATGGGAGCATTTCAGCAGATTTTTAAGCTTTTACTAAAGCAGAGATGCTGTTAGCATGAATTTCCATGTCAAAATTCATTCAAGCCAAGAGATTTTATAGCCCACATTTTCCAGAAATCAGTATAAGTGATAGAGTATTAAAAGTTTTTTACACAGCAGTGACAATAATCTCTAATTTCTATGAGAAATTGATTTTTATGGGAAAGGCCAAACTTTAAATTGTGAGGTATTCTGTAGGAAAGACAGTGAGAACATTTAGTCATCAATTCACACACAAATTAAAGTGAGTAATTGAAAAAAATTTGATGTAAATATGAACATTTCTCTCTAAATACACACACACACACACACACACACACACACACATATATATATATATATATATATATATATATATATATATATATATATATATATATATATATATATATATATAATTTAATGCAGTCTGTCTGGATGAAGTTGAACTCTTGTTTTTTTTTCAACCTAGGCTCCCTGGCATATGCCACCATTTATGATTGTGCTGTGATATGAAAGTTGCATTGCTCAGTGGGGAGGCTGCTCAAATTCAAATCCATTTTGTTATTGCATAGAAATGACTCTGAACACAAACAGCACATGGAAGGCTACTGTTTTCCAAATGTTTTATCTGTATGGTGCCTACTAAGATCTCAGATATTTGAGAAGCATTTGGATAGCCAAGTTTCCTATTTTGAATGTGAATTAAATTGTTTCATATTCATACTGCCTCAGTAGCTATATTTTAATCAAGTAGATTTATAGAGTTCTCCATCATGAAGATGACAAGAGCAATCACTTATATTGAGCATTTAAAAAAAGTAAATGTCGTTTTTAAAATTATTTTATATCTGAACTTCACAAGGAACAGCTGGAGATAGAAATTTGCAAGTTGTAATGTTAATGAGAAGATATTGTGGCATCTCTCTCTGTAACAGAGGGGAAATTATGTTCCAGGTTATTAATTCAATAAGGTATTTGTTTTAATAGATACAAAGGGTTAGTCTTGAATGCAATGGTAAAGCAACAAGTGTATCCTTTCCAAAGCTCCTAATACCGTTAGTCATAGTGGTTAATTTATCATGATATATCTGTTAAACATATCAGTGCTCTTTAAATCCATTTCAGTGTCAGAAAATGAAGGATTTAAAATAGTTTTTCCAGTTTCTTGCTAAACTGTGATTATAACTGTTTAAAATCTTTAAATAATTATTATGATATTAATAGAAATTTCAGAGTGCATACAAAAGAACCAAAGCATACTTTTCTAATGAGATGTTATAAACACAACTTCAAGTCATGACTATAAACAGCAGGAACCCATGTATATGCAGACTAATTTTCCCATGACTCATCATGTGACAAAAACCTGGAGACACAATAATATTAAACAATTAAGTCTGTATTACCAAAACAGCATCTAGAAATGTATAACATACTGAAATGATGGTTGGGGGGCTGGCTCAGCAGTAAAGGTGTTTACCAGCAAAGCAGAAGGACCTGAGTTTGATTCCCTAGTATCCACACAGAGACAGAAGCACAAAGTGGCAGATCAATGCAGCTGGAGTTTGATTGCTATGCCCTTGCTCACCCATTCTCTCTCTCTCTCTCTCTCTCTCTCTCTCTCTCTCTCTGCTTGCAAACAAATAGATAAAATAAAGTTAATATTGAAATGACATATATCTATTTTTAAGTGATAGAATCACAAGTGAAATCAATGTGCATATTTTAGTTATCCAATAGCCTTAATTAATTGAAGAACTATTTATTAATTGCATATTGTGTCAAATCTGCTCTAAGCCTTTTAATTATAGCTATGCATGAAAGTCAGGCTCTACATGTAAGGAGCTTATAAATGAATAGGAGAAACAGATATTTGTCCACAAATGTAGGAGAAACTTCCTTAAATAATTCCTCTCTAATGTCAATACTACATTAGTTGATAATCTCCTTTCTTGGTTTGGGGCATAATAGCTGTGACACATGGGGAAACAGAGGAGCTTGGATTTTATTGTGCTTACTCTACCAATGACAGTCATGCATGCTTATCAAGATAAGTGGCTATTTTCTAAATTTTGTTTATATCATTTTAGCTGAAATTTTTTAAGATCACAAAAGATAGACTATGTAACACAAACAGTGCAGAACATGTACCTCTGTAGCTTTATAAATGGAGCAATACAAGGAATTTCCCATCTTTTCAGTGAGTTATCCTGTTTGTAATTGCATAATTTAAAAAAAATCTTACAAAATTAATAAAAATAGTTGTAAAACAAATATATAATTGTCACTAAGATCAGATACATATGGGGCATTTTCAAAATAATTGATAAAAATTAGATATTACAAGTATAGTGTATTTAAAAAAAGTATAGTGTATTTAGAATATTGATGAAAAATGCTATACAGGTTGACAAAACAATAAAAATCATGAAGTACTTAATTTTTATATTTAATTTTCCATTTCACTTGAGAGAGATCACAACGTAAATTATAAAAAATGTAAGAAAGTTAATGTGATGCTCTCAACAAGCTGTAGGTTTTCTTCAAATAAAAGTATTTTTAACTTAAGAAAGCACACAATTCAAGAATGACCCCTATAAAAGAATATTAACTCTTACCTTATGTAATAAATATTATGAAAAGGAATCTATAAAATACTTTAATTCAGTTATCAACAAATGATCCAGATAGCCAGCCCTTCTTTTCCCTTTGTTTCTCAACCTTACCTTGTTCCTCTTCTCATTACTCTGACTGGAAGTCACAGTGTGTCATTTTCGTTCATTTTATGTCTCTCTCCAGATGCTTAATGAGAAACACGTTGTTTTCTTTGAAACAGTTTGGAGTTTGGCCTAGAGGCTTCACTCTCTGTGGTGATAGTTGACCTAGTCTGCAGCTGATGGTTAGCCAGCATCATCTGTTCTGTCACAATAAAGAAGACAGATGTGTGAGACAAGTACTTGGGCTGTGTGTACCCCACTTCTGTTTTCTCTAGGCCACTTCCTTCCCTCGCTGTAGTGGGCAACCTGTCTGTGAGTTGGAGGGGGGCATTCGGAATCATTTGTCATAGTACTGCCTCATTCTAGAGCCAGGGATAAAGCCAATTAAGATGCACAAAACTCAGCCAGATGATCTATCTGGTCTTTAATCCCAGCACTTGGGAGGCTGAAATGGAAGGATCACTATGAGTTCAAGGCCAGGCTGGGGTATAGAGTAAGTTTGAAGCCTATGGTTTGTGTGTGCGTGCGGGGGGACATTTTATATTCACACCCGTTTGTATTAATTTAGAATGAAACTTTATCTTTGGAGGATAACTGTCTCTTAGGGTTTTCATCTGAAGGAAGAAGACCAACAGAGCACAGTTGTGAAGCTTATGGGAACATTGGCATATTATTCTGCTGTTTGAATTTCTCTGCTGAAATTTTACTGATTCTTGGAGCTCTATGAAGCCACTCTGAGAGATGGAATAACTTTGAAGTTGATTTATTTTGCAATAACACTCACCAATGAAGGTTGTTTTCACCAAGAATGGTCAAAAAGAAATTACTGTTCCTTTGTGGCAAACCAGAGATGACATGCAGGCCTTGTTAGCATTATCATACTCATATTGTATAAAGTTGGAATTCTTTCATCTTCTTTTTGAATCTATACTATAAAACACAAGACAGGGAAAGAAAAATGTATTTTTAAAACTCATTAGATAATTTGTTTCATTCTATAACCATAAGGTAAGTGATATCTGTTTATGTAATAAAAATGAATGGGTGTAAAAGAAAAATAAAATTCTTAAAAAAAATCTTCAGTGACTAATCCCCTTGCTAGTTGGAAGAGAAGGATATTGTCCAGATGCAGAAAAACAGACAAATGAGAAGTCTTGATTTACACAAAATTTGAAAATTAACTTTTCAATTTTAATGAAAATGCTAGAAGTAACCATACTTTTAAAATTTAAAGACTTAAAATATTTAAGTGTTGAGGGATGTATATTAAGTATTTACAATGTTTCCATTGCAAATAGGCTGCACTCAGATATTTCAGTTTTAATGAAGACTGCAAAATGTTTGTAAGTATATGGTTTTTAAATTAGGAGAATATAAATGTATTCCAGAATTTATCTATTCTACATCTTTTTTTTTTCTTTTTAATAGCACACTAAACTGTACTTTCCATGATTCTAGGGACCATTCTATTCTCATACAGAGAGAAAAGGGGTTGAAAAATAATTTATTTCAACAGGATTTTTCTTCTCTATTACTGACAACTGAGCACTCATAAGAAAATAAAGTCATTTGCTCCATAGTTACTGAAAAGTGCAAAATATGCAGGAAAACACGATTTGTTATGCATAGAGGAATGAGCAGATTGATGTTTTATGATTTCTTTTTTAAACTTCTTTATTATCCATATTAGATATATTGTTCGACAAAATCTTATGATGATACCTCCATATCTCTCCTCCCTGTCCCTAGTCCACTGGGGATCCTCCTTTTCAATGGACATACTCAATCAGTCCATGGCGTAGGGGGTTATGAATTGCTCTAGAGGTGGCCAGTTTCCCCCCTTTGTGTGTTGTTGCTGAACAGGTCAATGTCTCCATATTCTCCACCACCATGGCTCTTATATACTTTCCATCCCCTCTTCCGATTTTCATCTTTTTGCATATATATTTGGCCATGATAAGTACTTTATATCAATTATGAAAAAAGAATAAATGAATCGACTTTGCTGTATCTCATTTAACTTTTTTAAAAAAATATTTTATTTATTTATTTGAGAGAGACGAGAGAGAGAGAGAGAGAGAGAGAGAGAGAGAGAGAGAGAGAGAGAGAGAGAGAGAGAGAGAGAGAGAGAGAGAGAGAGAGAGAGAGAGAGAGAGAGAGAGAATATGGGCGCACCAGGGCCTCCAAGCCACTGCAAGTGTACTCCAGACACATGCGCCCTCTTGTGCATCATTTAACTTTTTTATTTTGAAAAAGTCACCAGTTTTGAGGGTGGGAGTACAGGATGGCTTGGGTGGTGGAATAATTATAAACTTTCTGGAGTTTCTATTTCCCATGGGTCCCTGAGGGTTTGGTTTCTCTAGTTCATGGAAATACAGTCTTCTGAATAATATTCCTATTTCTTCTGGTTCCATTGGAATCATTTTATAATTTACAACCACCTTTGTCTGATGAACAATGAAGGTAGTATTTAAACTAAATTGCTTTAATCATTGATATAGCTATAAGGAACAAAATGCTATGCTAGAAGATAAAACTACTATGAACTTTCTTTCAAAAATTCACTTCTTTCCACTGGTTATTCAAACTGATTAATACCATTCATTTCAATTCACAGTTCTCAGTATATCATCATCAACTCTGCTTTTGGCTTTGATGTCTATTGCATGCTGCAGAACCACATAGGAAGCTTTCTTCTAGAAAACATCTCTATATGCCCTCCACTCAGCTCAAATTCAACCAGGTCATGACTTAGCTTAATATTTTCACTATATTGTGATAATTTAAACCATCTTTCATGGGAAGTCTCAAGAAGAAAATGAATAGTGGGCATGACATGCCCTCTCCCTCACTGGACAGAGTCAAACATTCAGTTTTACTCACTTCTCTTTCTACTAAGGATGGAGTATAGTCCACCAATATCTCCAGATCAGACTTTTATTTCAGGACACTTCTTTCTATCTGGATTAATACAAAACTAAAAGTCATGTCTGTTCCTTTTCAATATAAGATCCATACTGGATCCATATTCACCTGTGAAGTAGACAGATCTTTTCAACACACAGCATTTATGGTCATATTGCGAAGAGGGGAATAGGGACATTGCATTGCTATCAGCAATTGGCCTGTTTGCTAGGCTGTTTGAAATTTTATATTAATATCTTTATTATGAGTAAATATATACATTGTATGAGCAACTCTTATGAAGGTGTCCCCATTTCCCTCCTCTCTTTCTCCTACCCATTGTGGTCCTTCCTCGGTGAGCTTTCTGGATCTGTCCATAGGTCTGGGGGCTATGAACTGCAGCAGAGGTATTTTCTTTTTTTCTTCTGCCTTTGTGCATTGTTGCTGGGGGGG
>PVHP010031541.1:0-20925 GCA_004024765.1 Zapus hudsonius | reverse complement strand
GAGAGAGAGAGAGAGAGAGAGAGAGAGAGAGAGAGAGAAAAGAAATCAAAGTTAATGGACATGGAGATCTAAGAGTAACTTCATACCACATTCTATGCAGAAGAAACAAAGAAAAGAAACAGTTTCTCTTTGTGTGAAAAGTGCTGTGGGGAAAAGCATCTCTGAGCCTCCCTCCTCTGCTGCATACCTGCCACACTGAGGAGCAGGAAGCTTAAAGTCTGAGCTGGGAAATCCATGCTGTTGTCTGATCTGTCTCAGACTGCTATGTACTCCTCTTCCCATAAACATGTCTCTTTAAAGCAAGTCTGAGCCATTTGTGGTTTCTGAGGAAGAAATATGCAAATATCCGGGTATGGGCGAGGCAGTCATTTGATTGAAAACCCAGCTGGCCCCTTCAATTATTAGTGGATTAAGTTGGTAGTTAAAAAGTCTCAGTGTTTTATTCTCTGGGGTGGTACATAATCCTGGTCTAGACCACTACCCATGTTGTTTTTGTCTTTGTCCTACTTGTCAAGATCAGTTCTACTGGGCAGGAGGTCTTCAGGTATATTTCTTCCATGATAAAATTGTTCTAAGCATGACTGTTCATAATATACATCAGAAAATCCAGATCACCGCTGCATATTCAAATCACTTCTCTTGGCAGCTGATTAACTGAGACACTGACCATTCATCACAGTTTAATCACATCTGAGTCTGTGAAGAACTGGAAAACCAACCTGGGATCTGGAAGCTGGTCATGGTCACATTTATTTCCATGAACTCCAAGCCCAGATTCCATCCAGAAGAGGAACAGAAAAATAAGCCTTTCTGAGACAGAAAGACACTTACCTGTTGACTGTGTAGCAGCTTTGTTTCCACAGTGTTCTCTCCCACGTTGCCTTCAGGAGGACCCAGGGCTTTGAGGAGCATGAAGAGAGACTCACATCAAATAAGCTTCATTCACAGTATGAACAATGCTTCTTTTACTAAAGCATTAAGTCATATTATTATCTGGGAATTTCAAAGAATAATTTTCAAAGAAATTACTGTGATAGTTATTCTTGGTTTTCTACTTGATTGGATCTGGAATCAAATAGAAGACATGACTTGGTATTTGCTGGAAGGATTTACTGAGGAGAACAGACCTCTCACAGAGAGGGCAGCACCTTCAGGCAGCGGCCCTGAGGTGAACAGATCTGAGCGGAAAGCAGGGCTGCTTCTTGCCTGCCAGCCTTCACTCCTTGATGATGAGAGCTCTGCCCCACTGCTGGGCTGCTATCCTCAGGTCATGACCTGGCTGCCCTGGACTTCTGGAGTGAAGACCAGCATCTCCTCAGGAGTCCTCGAGGCCTTCTTCACCAGATTGGAACTGCTGAGAGTCTCAGGTTCTCATGGTCTCCACACTGAAGACTGCCATTGTGGGCAACCCACTCCTTACTGTGTAAGCACATCCAACTTTTCTCTCATTAATGCATACTCATTAAATTGTTTTTGTTTCTCTAGAGAATTCTAAAACAATTATCCTTTAGTTATAAAACACTGACTGCGAGGCTGAAATTTCATGTAAAATTTTGTTCACAACAAGGATTTGAAAGGCGTTCCTTAGTCTTATAGAAAATCTGTACTCTCCCTTAAATACCTTGAAGATTTCTATGTACACCTCAAGGAAGCATGTAAATATCTCTATTGCTTTCTCCAGATTAGCTGCTTCAGTTATTCTTTAAGGAAATATTCCTCCCATTCCTGGTCATTGATTCAAAAGGATACCCAATGAAGGGCTGGAGAGATTGCTCAGTGGTTAAAGTTGCTTGCTTGCAAACAATGATATCCCGGATTTATTCCTCAGTATCACCATAAAGCCAGATTCACAAAGAGGCACATGGATCTGGAGTTCACTTATAGAGATAGGAGGCCCTGGTGTGCCAACAGTGTTCTTAGTTTCTCTCTCTCTCTCTCTCTCTCTCTCTCTCTCTCTCTCTCTCTCTCTCCTTTCTCTCTGTTTCAAATTAATTTTAAAAATCAGTAATGTCTGAATAAAAACATAAATAAAAATAACAGATATTTTTACTAGATTCCCCATATTAAGAGACAATGATATCATAACTATTGGTAAGTTTAACTTAAGTCGTAGGTATTTTTTCTTGGGAAAACAATTCTAGCTATATGGATACTTTTGCTCATCTTTTTGAAAATTTCAAATAATCTTTGCTTTCTCTGTATCATGTTGAAAAGTTAGCTGATAAACTTATTCCTTCAAAATGAGAGAATTTTACTTTCTCTTGTTAATATATATTTTTCTATTTCACCAGTAAACCTACTAAATGATCTGCAGTATTGCACAAGAGAAACCTTTGCAAAAATAAAAATTGAACTGTTAGAGCAGTTTGCAAGAGTCAGAATGATTCTTACAAATTTGCAGTTGACATGGTAGGTTCATATATGTCAGTGCAAAAGAAAGAAAAAGTAATCCCTTAGAGTGGGATTAATTCCCTTAGATGTGACACTAAAACACAAATGAAGAAGTGATGAAGTTTGTGAAAATAATGATCATTCTCATTAAATTTTATGACTATCTGGAGAGTGCCATACATGCTTCTCCTCAAGTTGTCAATGTTTTATAGGTTTACAAGGATGTTTGCTTTCTATTATTCTTAGAAATAAACTATAATAAATTTTGTGTCCTAGTAAATTAAAAAAATCTATTTTAGAATTCTGTAGAAGAAGAGAATGGGTCTTAAATTGATAAAATCCTGGTCCCTTCTGACACTCCCAAGGGAGGAGTAACCATTGTTTTTTTAATATTTTATTTATTGATTTTAAAGGGGGGATAGAGAGAGGGAGGGAGGGAGAGAGAGAGAGTGCACCAGGGCCATCGACTTCTGGTTCTGGCTTATGTGGGTCCTGGGGAATTGAACCCAAGGCCTTAGGCACTGGAGGCAAGTGCCTTAACTGCTGAGCCATCTCTCCAGCCCACCATCTTTTTTTAAATATAGTGTTAGTTATTAATTTGCAAGTAGAGCTAGAGAGGTGGGAGTATTGGGATTTCCAGGGCCTCCCGCCACTGTAAACAACCTCTAGATTCATGGTCCACTTTGTGCATCTGACTTTATGTGAATAGTGGTGTCCTGAACCTGGGGATGTCAGGCGTTGCAAGCAAGTGCCTTTACCTACTAAGACACCTCTCCAAATCCTCTTCTTAGTTTTTTTTTCTACCAACTATAATGTGTCCACATTTCTGAGCTCTTCAGTGCATCATTCAATTGTCATATCACCTTCTCTGACTGTGACAACATTATTTTCTCTTTAAGAATGCCTGCAATTACACCATGTTTGGGCAAGCTTCTTGATTCTAGTACAAAGATCCTGACCAAAAGCAGCTTGTGGGAGGAGAGGTTTTTATTTTGGGTTATAGATTAAAGGGGAAGCTCCATAGTGTCAGGGAAAATGATGGCATGCTGGACATCACCTCCTGGCCAACATCAGGTAGACAACAGCAACAGGAGAGTGTGCCAAACACTAGCAATGGGAAGCTGGCATTAACACCCGTAAGCCAGTACCCAACTATACCCCACACCCAGAAGGCTCCACTTCCCAAATTGTCAGTAGCTGGGAACCTAGCATTGAGAACACATAAGTTTATGGGGGATATCTGATTCAAAGCACCACATTCCCCATAAACTGATAGCCATACCTGATGCAAAATGTAATGATGCAAAATACATTCAGTCCAACCTCACAATTCCAATGACATTCAAACATCACCATAATCCAAGATATTCTAACTGAGCCCTAATACCAGAAAAGACCATAATTTCACAGAATAAACCTTAATACTGCAAAAGATGGTATTGGGCATAGCAAATACAAATTGAACCAATGTAATATTTAAAACAAACACGGCAACATCAAACTCTGTAACTCCAAGTCCAATAACTCTAATTAGTGATAAGTCTCCAAATATGATCATTCTAACCAGTGATAGGCCTCTGGAGTTTTAATTTTTTTTTCCCTCCAGTTCATCCGCTAATAGCCCCTGGTATACTCCATCCCCTGCTGGTAACTCTCCTTGGCAGGTATCCCATATTCCAGGTATTTCACTGGGTCTCCACTGCAGCCCATCGTTAATCCTCATAGCTAGACCGAGCCTCCGCACAGATAATCCAATAAGCCTGCTTCACACATCCCATGGCCATTTCCAAAAAACAGAACTGTGTTACAAATTCAATGACTCTCTCCTCTTGCATAATATATCCAAAGTACCAGGTAGAGTGCCAAAATGCTAATACAGGAGGGAAATAAATCCAACTTTGAAGAACAGGACACTACTTCCAAATTGAGTCCATTTATTTTTAAAAAGTGTACACATTCTTCCTGCTGCTCAAATGAAGATCAGTTGGCCCTGTCCCAATCGTTGTAACCTCTCAAACAAAATTAGCTGAATATGCAGCAATTTCAGCCCAATAATTGTATTTTCTTCTGTGCCATCTCCATCTGCTCACACCAGTCTATTTCTATGTAAAGCAACCCTGTGCAGGTTCGTAGGTCACAGGCAGAATGCAGCAAGCTTCTCACACAAACAGCTTCTAGACCAATTCCTCTGTTAGGGTCTGAGCTCACAACCCCTCAAAGGCAGATGACGCACACAATACTGTAAGTGACACAGCGAGGATGTATTTCCAACTAGCTAGGGTCCAGGTGTCTGCTCATCTTAGCTTTCAACAAGGACCCTGAAGGCAAGCAGTTGCAGGATTTTATAGGTTGAACAGGCAAGCATTACTCAACAGATTTTGCATTAACTTTGATTTACAGACATCTAGCTCATGACTTTAGCGACCACATTTTGGTGGTCAGTAAAGATTCTAGGAACTCAGACCTCAGACCTCTCTTTCGAGAACTTAATCTTTCAGCAAACTCAGACCTCGGGTTGCAACAGCGCCCAAGCCTTAACTATCTGTTGCTATACCAGAAATGAGTTAGCTAAGTTCCTTATTCTGGGAAATGGGCCAAAGCAGGGGGAGAGGCCCAATTTAATTTTAATTATTTTACTTTGCTCCTATAAAACTCTGTGACCTTAGAAAGTTCTTTAGCACAATTCTTTTATTTCCTATGAGTGATCTCTACATTCCCCCTTTCAATGGCTCATAATGAGGAATCTTGCTCATTCTGGCCTTCCAGGTTTAGGTCCCCCAGGCCTGGCAATCTCTGGTATTCTTGTTGGAGGACCATCAACTGAACAGGATTTATTCTATTTTTCACAAAGGCTAATGATCTATTTAGGATGCAAGGCCCAAAAGTTAGTGTTAGCAACAAGATGAGCAAGGGACCTAGCAAGGTGGATATCAGAGTGGTCATCCAAGGGGATCTGTGAAACCATGCTTCTAACCATCCTTCTTCAGCTTCTCTCTCTCTTTTCCTTTGTGTTAGCCCTTCCCTCACTTTGGCCATGGACTCTTTTATCACCCCTGAATGATCTGCATAGAAACAACATTCTCCCAGTGCTGCACATAGCCCTCCTT
The DNA here is from genome assembly GCA_004024765.1 of Zapus hudsonius. Lineage (NCBI taxonomy): Eukaryota > Metazoa > Chordata > Mammalia > Rodentia > Dipodidae > Zapus > Zapus hudsonius. The sequence continues at coordinate 15,427 of PVHP010031541.1, read as the reverse complement.
GGTGAAGAAACAGCAAATCTAGTCTCCTCTTATTCTGGCATACTACCTCAGATAAAGAAGTTAGCCACATTTCCAGATGGCTGATGGACACTTCTATCCTTTCTAAGTCTTCATCTATGGCTGCCCTGAGAGAGGCCACTCCTGAGTGTTGGGTAGCCCATTTCTCTATACCCAAATCCCCATTTCTCTATACCCTCCAAATTCTTTCTTCCCCTCATAAGCAAAATCTCACAGTCCGTAATTCTCACTGCATTCAGGTCTTTTAACTCTTTTAACTCTGACCAGAATGGTCAAACTGGTATCTATCAGAATGGTATCAAACTGTACTTCTGGGACTGCAAACTAACTCTTAGGTTAAGATTTCATATTCCCTCCACATTCCTTCCACAATTCAGTTCCAAAAGGCCAAAGCCACACAATATGATTTCTAGAAGCTATGACCCCATTACTTGGTACCAATTTACTGCTGCAGTCAGCTTCTAGTTGCTGGCCAATGAACCTGACTAAAAGCAGCTTGGTCTTTTTGGAATTTGTAAGCCAAAATAAAACCTTGGGGAAAAGGGTTTATTTTGGCTTACAAATTCTCAGGAAAGGTCAACAGGAAAAATGATGGCACTGGCCAACATCAGGTGGACAACATCAACAGGAGAGTGTGCTAAACACTGGCAAAGGGGAAGCTGGCTATAACACCCACCAACCCATCCCCAACAACACACCACCTCCCAGAGGCTTCAATTCCCAAGTTGCCAATATCTGAGGACCTAACATTCAGAACACATAAATTTATAGGGGACACCTGAATCAAACTACCATACATCATACCCACAAAAATAATCTTAGCTATTCTATGTCTATGTTTGCTTTTTAAGTACATCTATTTCCCTTGTGATATGCATTCCACATAACATGAAATAAAATACTGTCTTTTGTGATGGTCAGGTTTTGTTGTCAACTTGGTCTTTTAAATTATATTGGGTGGGTATCTGAGGATATTTACAGGAAGGCAGCCTCTCAGTAGGGGGCAAGATGTAAAGAAGCTAAGGAAAGCTAGTAATTAACATCCCTTCCTGTGTGGACAGTACAGAAAGGAAATTCCAGAGACTCAGGAAGCCATTAAGTCTGGGATAGGGTTGCAAAACCTAACCTTAAGGTTATATTAAGGTGGAGAAAAACTCCTCACACTTTCTCTCCCCTGCCTGCCTCCTTGCCTACCTCCCTGCCTGCCCATTTGTTAGCATTGAAATGGAGCTTTCTCAGCCTTCCAGCCTGGACTGAAGACCAGCAACTCCCCAGAAAGCCTTTAGGCCTTTAGTGCTTGATTAGGATTTTCTGAGGCATCCAGCCATGTGGACTGAGCAGTGACTTGTTCCTTGACTCTTTGGCTTGCAGACTGCCATTGTGGGACTGACATGAGCTAATCCAATAAACACCCTTTTTGTTTACTACAGTTCATTCTGTTGATTCTGTTCCTCTAGAGTACCCTGTACATCTGTATATTCAACAAATAAAGGAGACAAAGATAATCAGTTTCATTCTTTAGTGTTTCAACCTGAGGATGGACTCAATCTTTGGATATGGCTTTCTTGTTTTTCAACACTTGCTCCTCACTAGATGGGAAACAGATTAAGACAGAATCCTCCAAGAATGAGTTCAAAAGCCAGTGACTTCCTCCACAGAATCAGCGGCCCCCAAAGAGACCTGGATCAAAGCTCTCAACAATCTTTCACTCAAGTTGACACCAAAGTAGATCTTTGCTTATCCCACCCCACCTTCTCTATTTGCTCAAGTTCTCATATATTGAGAACTGAGTTTCAATGAATAAAATTTAATTCCTATTTCACTGAAGAAATATTGGGAGATTGTTTAAAACATTAAACGAATCCTTGAACTGGTTATCTTCTCTGAGCAGGAAGCAGCTGAGTCTGCTGAGCTGAAGGGTTTTGGTTCCAGTCTGTATCACTGTGGGCGGGTGACTGTGCCAATGCTGGCAGTAATAAGTGGCATCATCTTCAAGTTCCATGCTACTGATGGTGAGAGTGTAGGCCATCCCAGACCCACTGCCAGTGAAGCGAGCTGGGACTAGAGAAGCCAGGCTTGATGTGCCATAAATCAGGGACTTGGGAGAGGCTCCTGGTTTCTGTTGATACCAGTTCACGAAATTTACATTTGAACTGGCTCTGCAGTTGATGGTGACCCTCTCCCCTTGAGAAGCTGCCATGGATTCTGGAGACTGGTTGAGCACAATTTCTCCATTGGACACTAGGATCATGAGGGAGAGGTGGAAAGAGACTGGTGTTAGAAATAGAGCTAATTAATTCATGTCTCACAATGTGTGGAAGAAACAAAGAAAATAAGTAGCTTCTCTTAGATTCAAACTTCTAGAACAAAATGATCTTGGGTTAGGATCTCTGAGCCTCCTATCTTCCTTACCTGTGACACAGAGTATCAGGAAGCTAAAGATTTGAGCCTGAAATTCCATCCTTCTGCCTGATCTTTCCTCAGTACTCGATTCTCATAGGCACATCTCTTAAAAGCAAGATGGGCAATTTTTGGTTTCTAAGAGTGAAATATGCAAATATCAGGCAGTTGCTATTTTAGAACTCAGATGTTCCCTTTTCTATTTTTTTTTTGCCAGAATTAAGTTGATAAGCAAGGAGAATTCCCAATGAATTTATTGTAAATGAGGCAGTTAGAGTACCTGGTCCACAAAGTAAACAGCAGCACGATCTTGAGCCTGCCTTCGCAGTCTCTATTTTGCCAGAGAGATCAGAGAAGAAACTGGCTTCCCCTTATCTCTTGCCTAATCTGTATTTCCATAAACAACATAAATTCCTCTCTGGAATGGAGGTCCCCTTTCCTAAAATTAAGGTTTAAGTCTAATCCTGGAATTCTTGATGGTTAAGCTCAACCTTGAACTTGATGTCATGGCTGACCTCTTGAGCCAGCGGTAGCCCAGAACAATCAGCTTTCTCTCTTGGACTCACCTGAGCCCACCACAGAAAGGTTGTAAATAGGCACTTATCAGATGGGCTAGGTCTCTTTTTCATTGACTCTCTATCTCTCCTGAACTTCCAGGATACTGTTTTCGTAAGCCTATCCTCAACCAGCCTGCCCGAGATGAGAGGAGACCTTGATTCCCACTTCCACATGGATCTCTACCCCCTCCAGCCTCCAACATAGCCAGAGCTTTCTGTACTTTCCTTTCTTTCCTCTCTAAATCCCTTTTCATGTTTCTTCCAGGCCCATGCTCACTTCCCACATGGGCTCTGAGGCCACATGTATATATCCATCTTCTTCACTTGGTTTCAAATTTCCCTGAATAAATCTAATTTAATAATTCTCCTCAATCTTGTTTTATCCCAATTCTTTGATTAAAAACAGACAGAAACTCATGGGTTGGAGTTTAAGGACTTCCTGAACTCCAAGAACCCTGTTATATAAGGTATTGAATATTCCTGGTCCCGAGCATTATTCATGCGTTTCTAGGAGGACGGGCTGTGATACATTTGGCAAGTCAAGTTCTGTTGAGTAAAATGAGTTATATGTCTTCCATTATAAAGACCTGGTACACATCGCTGTAATGTACCTCAGAAAAGCCTTTTTTTCTGAGAGCTCCTCAGTGATCTTTTTCATGCACCCCAGTGTAATCAAACACCTCAGAGAAGGCTAAGCACTGGGAAACCATCATCCCAATATGTGACCTGGAAGCCAGTAATGTTCACGTTTATTTCTACAAAAGTCAAACTTTGATTCCATACAGTGGACAAAGGAAAAGATAAACTTACATTTCTGAAAAGAAAGGAAACAGAGACTTTGGTTTTACAGAAATTATCATTTTTTCCATTTATCCAGCCTTCTATCCCATGATGCTTTTGAGTGAACCATGGGTTTTGAGGTACATGCAGATGGTCTCATACAGAATCACTACCATTCCCAATATGAACCACATGCTGTTACTGGAATGTCTAGCTCCAAATCATATTGTTATCTAATAATGCCTGAGGTAAATTTTCAAGGAAATTATGTTTTAGTTTTCAAACAGTGATTCACAGTCTGTGGCTGAAATTTCATAGATGAGTTAGATCAAGACAAGGTTGTGAAATGATTTCTTTAGTCTGACAGAAAATGATTTTCTTCTTATATATTTTGAGATCATGGGGAAAAATATTACAGGTGCTTCCATTTCTAAGAACAGCTGCCTTTCAGGTTAGGAGATGGCTCAGCAGTTAAAAAAGTGCTTTCTGATTAAGCATGAAGGCCTCTGTGGGGCGGCGACTGATGAAGTTTGATTCAGTAGAAACCATTAAAAAATATATCTGGCTGTCATCATGTATGTCTGCAATCCCAGTCTGCAGAGGGAAGGAGAAAGTAAGGGTTGGATACAGGAGAATCGCTAGGACTCACAGACTAAAAATGGAAGCTTCAAGTGAGGGTGTTAACCCCCAAATAAAGGCTACTCAAGACCCACTCCATAAGCATTTCACTTTCCAAATTTATTACACCAAGTTTCCTACAATTAGTGGGTGTTAGACCACACAGGATTTCATACGACCTATCTGAACTGTGATAGTTTAAACATTTTATTCTCCTCATAGTCAATGAATGCCATATTAACACACATGATAGATTTTTTCTAAAGATTGAGTTCTGTAATCTACTGCAGTGATCCAGAGTGATGTAAATATCAATAATTTTGATTTATGAAAGAACTCATTGCTCTAGTGGAAGATCATGTGAGGAGAACACCTCTACTAAGAGCAAGGAGAGTTATCATTGATTGGTGTTTCATGTCCTATGGAGTCCCTCAACACCTTACTTTAAAAATTTTTTAACATATTTATTGCAAATAATTAGATACATTGTATGAGCAAGTCTTGTGATGGTACGCCCCTTTCCCTCCTTCCTGTACCCAACCCGCTGAGGGCCCTCGTCAATGGGATTGCTGGAACCATCCATGGGATAGGGTGCTATGGAGTATATATGCAGTAGCCAGTGTGTGTGTGTGTCTGTGTCTGTGTGTCTCTGTGTGTGTGTGTGTGTGTGTGCTGTTGCTACTGCTGTTGCTGTTGTTGTTGTTGTTGTTTTTAAGGGGGACAATGACTCTGGATATTCTCATCCACCATGGCTCTTACAATCTTTCTGCCCCCTCTTTCGCAAAGTTCTCTGAATCATGGTGGGTGAGTTTTAATCTGCTTTACTGTTGAGGTCTTAAGGGTCTCTGGATTTCTGCTTTGGCCTGTGTTGGGTATCCTTGGTGTCTGTCTCATTATCCTTTCATAGGTTATCTGTCTTTCTGTGGAGGTAGCTCTCTTGCTCATCTTGCCACTTCCTTAGAAGATTTGTTTGGGCCCTAGATGATGAGTAAGGGAGGTTCATCTCCTGCCTGGGTGTCAGCCATCTTCTCAGGTCCTGTTGGTGGACTTGGGTTATCCACAGTTCTCAACACCTTCTGAAGAATACAAATGGATTTATTATAGCAAAATGAGCGTGAGCTTACTGTCTTCTCCACATATTCACTGTTACATTTCACAGGCTGCAGATGGCCAGTCACATAGCATGAGGTGAGAAACTACCAGAGCTTTGAAGTTTCAGTGAGACAAAGAAGTAATTGCTTTTACTGTGATAAGAAATTTAGGAAAAGATGAGGCATGAGAATACCTGGGGAGAATTACCTGAACATCTCCAGAACACATTGTAAAATGTAAATTATTATGTGTAGGCATCTACTTCCTTATGTTTGTTAATTTAAAAGCCTATTGTCACTGTACACATCTCTGTGCCTTATGAAATCCTTTTGTAATGGGGCTGGTGGCCAATCTATGCTTGGCCAGCCCAGTGTAAATTCCTAAATTCATAATAACAACAAAGGAAACTCCAGTTTCCTCTTGCTGAAGCGGCCTTGTCTGTTTGTCATGGTGAATTTCTACAACAGATTCTCCAATGTAGAGTGAGATCAGTATTGTTTAAATGAGATCATTGTTATTATGGCGAGATTCTAATGGGTGTAGTCTCTCTGTAGACCCCTTGTTAGTTTCTCCTTGGAGTCTGGGTTCTTGTTCCCTAGAAGAGTTTGCCTTGGCTTCCAGTTCCAGCAAAGAGTTCCTTGCCACTCAGTAGTTAGCCAATCAACAAACCACTGATTGACCACCTAGGTTAAATGCCATTATTGCACAGATGTGTACTTCTTGGCTTGGAGTCTCTGCCATATAGCAGTGTCCTCAGCATTCTCATAACATCAGTCAGTGTTGTATAACAATGTCCTCTGATTTTTCTGAATATTGTTGGCCAATTTCCCCTGGCAGCTGTTGTAATGCCTTCCAGCAGTACACATGCTGCCATCTGGGAGCTGGTTACCATTCTGGATCTAGCAGGGTCTCTTGGTGTTGTGTGATGACAATCTGTGGCATCTTCAGCAATAGGGTCTTAACTTTTGCCCAGGGTGGGTATTCAAGAGCTTTGACATAAGCCTGTCTTGTTTTGGGGGCCTCCTGGGTCTCTCTGATCAAAAGCTCAGTTTGGGAAGTAACCTATTACTGGGACAGGGAGTTATAGGCTAGAGCAACTTCTCTGGGGGTTAGGCTTCCTCCCACCTTCCTCAGGGCCCTTCTTACCAAATGATGCTCCCTCTTGTTGTGATTTCTTTCCTGGGTCTTCATCATCTTTACAACTCGAAAGCACTGCAGGATCCAGACCAGCATCCTCCAGGCTGAAAGGGCAAGTCATCAAGAGCTGCCTCAGTGCTGGGACTGTGGCCATCACAGGCGCTAAGGGAAAGGGAAGCAGGTGTAACAACTGATCCTCTGGATCCAGGAAGGTTGTTATGAGGAGCCAGAGTCTAGGGAGAAACTCCTCTCCCTCTTCAGAAGACCGTGAATCCCACAGGCTGACTGAGTGTGAAATGTGTCAAGTTCATTCTCACGGGTTCACCAGAGATCTGGAAACATCTCTGGATGACAAATGTATCAATAACTACCAACTTCCTTCTGTTCCTACTGTTAGTTACTGCCAGCTGAAGGCTCTCCTTGGAAAGACATGTGTTCGTAGCTCCCTCTGCTGGACACAAGTTCAAAATGAAGCCAGGCTTGGGTGGTTGTCTAAATGGAGCTTTGTAGAGGAATAGCCGAATCCTGGGACAGTAGGAACAAAACAATATGAAAAACCCAAATTTAGAATGTTCCTGCTTCTGAGGGGACAGGGGCATACAGAGGAGTTATGCATATAGGCTCATGCCCTCGAGTAAACACACGCATACACACGCCATTTCTTGTTAACAAGAGGGAAACATTAATGAGCAAGTACTAAACACAGGTGCAAAACTGCAGAAAGGGCCCTAGTTTGTATGAATACATTCAGTCCATATTCACAGGTGTTCCCCTTATTGTTGTGGGGTTCCCTATGGCTGCAATCATGTAGGTTAGAAATGTTGTGAGTCAAAACTACATTTAATGAAGCCATGTAAGAAGCTAAGCTTAAATGTGTTTAGATACTTGCTGTTGGTCACAGGATACCAATGTCACTTAATAGCCATTCTGTAACAAATTATTGTGTATTCCATGTTGTTAAACAGGGTAAAATGTGGTGTGTTGGTTCTTTCCTCCTGTGGTTATGTGGCTGCTGGAACTGTGGATTATTGTCACTGTTCAGCCTTACTTAAGGCAGAATATTATTACCCAAATTGAAATGAGTTTACTATTGAACATGCAAGCTTTTGGAACATTAAAAAATCTCACTCTATTGCAGATAGGAACACATTAAGGCCATCTGAATTTGTATGTGAGTTCATTTGCATACATTCCAAATCCTGAACTTTATAGAGATTCCCAATCATTCTTCCCAATCTACACTATAGTCATTGTGCCCCTCAGCAACCACACACAAAGGAGGGAAAACAAACTGGCTACATCTTGTTCAGTTCATAACCCCTTCTCCATGGACTGATCCAGTATGCCCACTGAAGGGTCATCAGTGGGTGGGGACAGGGGGGAAGAAAATATTCATACAATCTATGGAATTATTGATGTTTTAAAAAACTAGTAAATGAATAACTCAAAAAATCAATATAAAATGAAATCTCATTATCAATATTTTTCCATGTCTATATTTTTATTTTTCCCTTTTCCCTTACTGTTTCTGTGGCTGGATATCCACTTGAGCACTGGGCGAAGGTGGGTCGTGGCTTGTACAGTGGGTGCATTAAAATATTCAAACCTTTCACACACTGGGTGAGTTAAAAAATACAAACTTTAGTGTTAGAAGTTTAAAGTCATAACATACAGAGACTTTTGCTTTTCCTGTCATGAAACATATGGCAATCTGTAGCCTATTTTGCTAATTTATTTTAAAAGCATTTTAAAATGTGACTTTCATAAGAATATTGACATTTTACATTGTGGGTAAAATGTGATAACATTGAAATGTCTATATTCTAAACTCGGCCATTAAGAGCTATGTTCCCTTGGGAACAAGATGAGATGTGGTGACAATTGAAGAAGCAGGTTCGAGGATCATACTAGATGCAAGGGTGGGGAGAGGAGTACAACTTCTGAAGACAACAGTTTGGGGTAAGAAAAGGGGGTGCAGATAGGGAAGTAAACTGAGGCATCTGTGGAACTTCTACCAGGGATATTGTGTTATTGCATGTGGAGGGGAGAGACAGCTCATATGCTTCAGAAGAGAAATGAGAACATCTTCAACTTTGGCTACCAATGGTAGAAGTGATGGGATTGAGCAATGGTAAATGGAGGGAGACAGTCCACTCAGAGAAGAAAATTTAGACAGGACAGATCCTGCTTTTCCTAAGTCACACTGCACACGACTCTTGGTTTACACTTCAACTTCACTTTAAATCTATGGGGGTTTATAGGAAAGAGGAATTCTCTGTGACCTCAGTCATGTCAACAGGGCCAGATTCAAGGACTTTGTAATCCTTACTTCAGTTTCTTGCAATTTGGGACAGGAGCAAATAAACACGCTGAACATGGAACATATTAAAATAACAGTCGTAGACCTGAGACAGATGCTGTCCTCCATTCCCCAGAGCGAAGCATGTTCTCTGCAGGGAAATATCCAAGGCTCTGCAAGAATGAGGACACTGGCTGATCTGGGACCTTTGGAGAGTAACGAAGATGAGCCTGATGTTCAGGGAGCCCACCTCTGCATGGCCCCTGATGATTTGCATGAGGCCAGAGCACAGCCCCCTGCTCTGAGGACTTCTTAAAAGGCTGTTCACACCCTGTGTAGGAGGTAGTACCATTCAGGACACAGCATAGACATGAGTGTCCCCACTCAGTTTCTGAGTCTCCTGCTGCTCTGGCTCTCAGGTGAGGAGGGTTAACCCTGAGACTCTTGTCAGAACAGGAGTGGGCAGTACTGTTTGGTCTGTCAGGTATATCCTCTCTTAATATGTTTAAGTGCTGACTTTTAATTTTGCAGCCTCAGGTGTCAAGGGTGACATCCACTTGACCCAATCTTCATCCTCTGTGTCTGCATCTCTGGGAGACAGAGTCACCATCACTTGCCAGGCTAGTGAGAACATTGATAGCAGTTTAGCTTGGTATCAAATGAAACCAGGCAAATCTCCTAGGCTCTTGATCACTGGTGCATCCAGTGTGCAGCCAGGGGACTCATCCAGGTTCACTGGCTGTGGGTCTGGGACACAGTATTCCCTCACCATCAGCAGCCTGGAGCCTGAAGACACTGCAACATATTGCTGTCAGCAGGGTTACAAATGGCCTCCCAAGGTGGTACAAGTCATCACATAAACCAGTCATTGGAGCAGAAGTGAGAGGCTGGGCTCTCAGCCGCTGCTCCTCGTGCTCCCCCTGCAGGTAGCACTTCTCAGATGAGGCCAGGACACTGGAAGGTTTTGGTAAAAGGGTCCAAGGAGGCAGCTATACATCTCCTTCTCCTCCTCCATGCCAATTATACACACGTGTAAATGCCTCTGTTGGTTCCTCAGTAACAGTGAATTTTACACTTGACGTATTTATGTTCAGCATCACTGTGAAACATTCAGGAAAACAGACAGAAGCCACTATGAATATTCTGGGAAGGAACTGTTTAATACATAAATTAGTGGCTCAATAGTAGCTATGAACTGACTTGTGTAGTTTTATATAGTAATAATCATAGGATTATTATGCAATTATCTTAAATACACAATTCTCCATCCATGAAGGTATATTGTTACTATGTTGTTCTCAGACATGGTCAGATAGTTAAGCACTGCCATATTTTTTTATAATAAAATGTCACTTAGATGACTATTGTAGAATTTTCTGCATGATAAGAAACAGGAGATTGATTCATAATGCGCATACATATCCTCTCAAGTATGATCAATAAGTAATAGATCAGAGGAATACAATTTCGTTGAATTATATAGCATGCGGTAGCCAAGGATTGACACGAAACTTTTGTGGTCTTTTGAGAAGCAAAGGAAGAAATTGATTAGAGATAAACAAATGGAGAAAGAACTCTCTGCTTCATTAGTAGGCAAAGGTTTTCCTGCTAAATGTTTTCCTAGCGCCAGTATCTACGTCATAGGTAGCTAGTCATATATGAAAACATAGCCTTACTTAATACCTACCAGAGATGATCCATAATTTAAGAAGATACCAGAGGATCTATTTCAGATTAGGACATTTGATTAAGGGGTTATTTTGGGCCAACATGATTGTAACAGTCATAATTCTTGCATTCCTGCCATTTTTGAATGATGTATGCCCAGAAATGAAATTCTCATGCAAACATTTCTAAAAAACTCATGAATTTAACAAAGTAAGTTACTACAAAATAAAATCATTTCTATGCTTCTGGAAAAGTGAGTTATCTCATTCAGCCCTCAGGAGTCATAGTGTCATCAGTGAGAACAACGGGTCAGTGTAGGAAGGAAAGGTCGCTTGTGCTTGGCCCAGGAGTAACCATATCCACCCTGGGGTCCCAAGGACATTGGGCTCTGAGAAGTATTGTAGAGGAAGAGATTGTGGCTATTCTCTCTGGAGAGAGCTTCTCCACAGGATGGTAAGGCTAGTGTTTACCTATGCCCTTCTTTCAGCATGAGAATGATGAGAAAACAGGTGTTTAGGTTAAATTCTGAGCCCGAGAAGCAGAAACAAGGTGCATAATAAACTCGCTGGGCTTTTACCAGAAACTCCCAATAATCTTCAAAGCCAGGCTGCATCTGAGAAAGGTTCTCAGCAGGTGGAAACACCCAGAGGAGCAGATGAGGCAGCCCAGTGTCACACTTCTGCTTCCCTTGTAGTTTTATGTGTATCATAGAGGGATGGGTTTGGAAAATCTATAGACAGTAATAACTTTTAAAATCTTCAGCCTTTAGGCTGAAGTTTGAGAGACAAATATCTGTTCTGGAACCATTGACACTATACTTAGATAGGATTCTATATTGTAAAAGAGGCTTAGCAATCATCAAGAGAATATCAGTTTCCCCTATCTTTTTTTTTTTAATCTGTGCTACATCACTCTGACTAGCCAAGCAAGCAATGGTGACTACATTCTAGAGATGCATGCTGCAATGGTGGGAACTGGTCCATTTGTAGGTCACATCATACACATAAGATTGAATATAAAACAAGTATACTGTGTTAATTTTGGGAAGATAAGACACCACAAAAGCCCTGTGTCATGTTTGATCCAGGTGTCCCCCACAAATGAATGTGTTCTGAATGTTCAATCCCTAGATGATGGCAGTTTTAGCTCTTTGACCCTTGTTGGATCTGTTGTTGGGGGTGGGTTTATGGAGGTGTTAAGCCAGCTTCCCCTTGTCAGTGTTTGGCACACCTTCCTGCCACTGTTTTCAGTGGTCTGGTCAAGGTGATGTCCATCTCTCTGCTCACGCCATCATTTTCCTTGCCACCATGGGGTCTCCCCTCGAGTCCTTAAGCCAAAAATAAACCTATTCCTCCACAAGCTCCTTTGGTAAGGTTCTTTCTGTGCAGCAATGAGAACATTCTGGAACACTGTCTGTGATGGATAAGAAAATTCCCAATATTTCTCTTCCTTACCTGGCAGCCAGAGAAGCAGGAGTGCCCGGATTGGGTGGGGGCCCTCATATCGATGATGTCTCTTGACTGGTACTGACAATAATTTGAAGAGTAAGGTAAGTATTACATCCTTGATTGTCAGTTATCCCTTGATCTAACTTTTGATCAAAGATAATAGTCTTTCAGCCCACCATACTTTTACCAGATGAACACAGACTAGTGACAAAAATTCTTGCTTTGTCACCAAATGTGAAACCACATCTACCTTCTTTTAGCAGAACAGGATGTTTCGTGTTTATTTCTAATGAAGATCTTCCATTTTCTCTATTTTTAAAAACATATCTTGTTTTGAGCAAAATGAGAAATTAGTTTCTTTTCAATAGATCCCTCATCAAGTATATACTTTTTTTTTATTTTTCCTTCTGTTTTTTTTTTCTGTTTCCTTCTGTTCATTAACTCAGAACTTTGGATATATGTCGGACAGAGAACATTGGTGCTTTCTCACCCAAAGCAACTGTTTCTTTGTTGTTGTTTTTTTCCTTGAATTATTTGCAGTTAGTGTTTTGTAGAATACTTGTTTGGGATAAATTCTAGGGATGTAAGGAACAAACACTTCATTTTTCTGAGACCATCTCATTTGCTCCAAGGCTCACCAGTTATCCAGCAGGTTGTGTGTTAAGCTTGCCCAGATGTCATATTTGCAGAATTCCTGCTTGAATTTGAGGAATGAACATGATAAAAGTTATAACAACAGGGTCGGGAGAGACTGTTCAGACTTGGCTGCAAAGCCCAAGGACCCAGGTATGATTCCCCAGTACCATGTAAAATCAGATGCACAAGGTGGTACATGCATCTGGAGTTTGTTTGCTGTGGCAAGAGGCCCTGGCATGCCGATTCTATCTACCTCTTTCTCTCTCCCCCTCTATCTCTCTCTCTCTCTCTCAAATAAGTAAATATGCAAATCAAAGATTTTAAACAAATAAGTGAAAACAAAAGGATCTCTTAAGTATGTATTCTAGAGCTCTCCTTAATATATAACTACTATGATGGTCTCAGAATGCAGAGGTAGAAATAATATTATTTTAGGTTCAAATATGAGTGACTGGATCAGGCCTTCCATTAAAGTATCTCCTATGCATTTTTCATTAGCTTTACCAGAGTTCCTTTTAATATGTTGTGCAGTATAAATAGAAATCATTTTCTCATTACAACATTTTATTTTCAGTCTCTCCAGTATTCTTAACCACAGGACCCAGGAAACATTGCAAAGGAAGAGGTGAATTGAATCTGAGTGATTCTCCTCTAGCCAGACAACCTTCTCCACTCAGGAAACCAGAAACCTATCAAAGCAGAAAAGATGAGGCTGCCCAGACCCCAACACTAAAGAAGCATGCTGGGAGGCACTGTTCTCCAGACACAGAGCGGCAGGTGCATTATTCATGACACCACAGTGATGTTTACACCCACCTGAGGTCCCTCAGTGGAATGAGCGGGAGAAAGAGGGCACAAATGCAGATAACTTGAGAAGGAAAATGGCCAATGTGCAGTGTGATCATATATTAAACTTACCAGTGAAATATTTTTAAGAGTAAAACCTCAAGTCATAGGAAATATAAAGACGTCATTATTTCAATTAGACTGGTGTAATCTGAAGATAGACAAAAACTTTAGGCTAAAAATGTGTTCATCAGAAGTTTCTAGGAGATAGTTCACAATTTCACAATATTGCCAATTTACTTCCTATACATTTCCTTTAAGGGATAGGTGGTCTCTCGTCTCTGGCCTCCAGGTTTATTTAAAAATCTAAGATTTGAGTTCTAATGATCCATCCACCTGCAATGCCTTCCCCTGTCATTCTGTATTCTCTCCTCTGCCCATGTGTCTTCCTTCTGGTGGATATTTAGTTTCCCTCGACTGATGTCAAAATCTGAAAGTAGGGCTCCAACTTCAACAATTCTATGGGAAACAAAAAGGGGGTGTTGATGAGGATCTATATTTCTTTAACATATACGCTATCTGTCAAAGGTTAACATACCCTTTATCTGTCTAAGGTTAGCAAGCTATCTTTAAAATAATATAAACTTTAGCTAACTGATTATCAATAGTGCTCATAATTTTGGAACTTCTACAATCTCTTCAGCTAGGATATGCCCAGAAAACTATCATAGAACTTATTTCAACGCATTACACACTGCTATATAAACCTAAAGAAAGATGCAGTCACATATCCTTTCCAAACTTTGGACAATGCATTAACCTCGTTCAGTACTCTAAAACCTCACTGTCCACAGTGTGTGGAAAATAATTTCATGGGAAACAGAAATGTATTTGAGTCTGAAGCCACTATTTCCTCTAGAGGGCTGAGAATACAGGAATCAAAAAAATTCTGGAGATAAATATGTCATAACTATTCTTTGTGGAAGAAATTTCTCTAATGGTGATTTGAGCCATGTTTTTCTCTGCATAATTATGGTGTCAGAGAAAGTCTGTAAAAATTCCCTATCAAAAGTCATTCATCATGGCTACTCCAAAGCATTACCTGGTGGTATTGGGTATTCTTAGAGAGAAGTAATTAGTGCTCATTATTGGACGGGGATACAGGAAAATAGGGAAGAGAGAGGGGACTGCATTGATTGATTTGTGATATTTAGTATGCACAGGAAGTCTTGATGAGATGGATCTTAATGATTTAATGTTCTCTTCCATGGAAAGCATGAATATGGGAAAAATCTCTTTGCAGATATAAACTGTGCATAATTATGTGACAATATCCTCCTGGACTCACTCAGTGTGTCCTTACTGTTATCATCGTGTACTTATAAGAAAGTCACCCAGGGTGGTTTGTCACAGATAGAAAGGAGAAGGCCATGGAAATAGAAGAAAGAGCTAGAATGATATGGGTATGCTGAAAGAACACTTCAGCCTCTACTAGCTTGAGGACACTTGAAGGAGAGTTCCTCTTAAATCTCTGTAGGAAGCTCGGTCCACCCATGCCTGAATCAAACCGATTCAAACTTCTGGCCTCCATACCTGTGAGATATTATATCACTGTTGTTTTGGACCAACACTGTTTTTTTCCTATAATTTCTTACAACAGCCCAGTAAACTAAGACAAACAGCGCTCAGTGAGATCCTTGACTATCAGCCTCAGAGCTCCCTCCGACTCTCAAGTGGCTGAATTGAAGCCGTTCTTCAAAAGTCCTCTCCACCTGGGATCAACCAGACCACTGGCTCCCGCATCCCCACAGGCCTCCCTCCCACTGGCCAGTCCAGCAACCCTAAGGGCCTGGACACAAAAGCCCTGGTGCCACTTCCCTTGGCCTCTCTGTCCCTGTTCTGCTGACCAGGTGTGTTACTTTCCTGCCTGTCTACCTCAGCCTCTTCTGCTCGCGTGTACCTTTCTTCCTCACCTTATCTCATCTTCT
>PVHP010031540.1:0-15611 GCA_004024765.1 Zapus hudsonius | reverse complement strand
ACTGGACATATTAACGTTCCCCTGAATAGTATTAGCAAAGGGTTCAGAAGAGAAACTCATTGAAATAAAAGAGTAATAATTATTCATGGTAATCAATTAAATTATTTGCCTAACTTAAGAAAACTAACTATTGTACATAACTCAATTTGTAGGGAACGCTCAATCTGATGTGAGGTAACCAGAGAGAGTCCACTTGTGGAACATGTTGGCTTGTTTTCAGTGTTTGGACATATGTTCAAATGTAATAGTTTGGGAACATGCCATATAATTTTCAAGTTAATCTGCATGCTGTAAATGTGCTTTGTGTTTAAATAAAAAACTTTTTGAAATGTAAAAAAAAAAGAGAGAGGTTTAGAAGTCACATCAAGATCACAGGATATTAAGAGGTATGAAGTCACAGTGGTTAAAATCAAGTTATTCTATATAGGCTCTGCCCACCCTTATTTTTGCTAATGGGAGAGGGGCCAAGAAACATGGAACCCAGACCACACTGGGTGAGAATGACTAGTCCAAAGAGGTCTTGGGCATTTCTTTGTGACCACTTACAAAGAGAAGGAAAAAATGTTGGGGAGGAGGGAGCTTCCTCCTGAGGATTCTCTGGAGAAGAAAACTAGAGATATAACAGATATAGAAGATGCTCCAACATACTGCCTTTTGATGCACGTTATATATCTTCAGCATAGCCTCCTATAGATTGGATCCTTACCCACTAGGATCTCGCTGATCCAAACGGCCTTAAAAGGGAACATTTCATGTTTTCCTTTCTTTCCAGCTCAGGCTGACCTGGAATTCACTCTGTAGTCTTGGACTGGCCTTGAACTCACAGCGATCCTCCCGTGTGCTGGGGTTAAAGACATGCACCACCGCACCCGGCCACTTCATATTTTTCTACACAACTCTGACTTAAGTATGAACTACAAGGATACAAAAAGATGACCTCCAGAGGGAAGAATTGATTTTAATAAGATTTCACAATTAGATCTGTTTTTAAAAGTGTGCCAACGTACAGGTGTTCTTTGCTGTAAGAGACCACCAGACTTATGCAGAGTTCTGTACCACCTAGTATTCTAGGCTGCCATGGGACCATGTATGCTGACCTCCAGCTGGGGGCATGATCCTGATCTCCCAAGGCTGATTTTTCTAACTAAAGGTGTCATAAAAAGCTATTGAGACTTGAAATTAAGGTGAAGATATTGAGACTTTTGGCTCCCTATATGTATTTTCTCACCATACTGAAAATTATAGTAATAAATTATCTTCTACTGCTTAAACTTGTCCAGAGCTCAATTCTGAGATAGGGTAATAAGCTCCTCTGATTCAGACCCAAGCAGGTTTATCTCATGTGTCCTCCAAGACCCATCTCTTGGGATAGGCTAGGCCCCTGGCTCTGTGATAAGAAAAGGGAGAATGGCAAACAACTTATGGATATAAGATGATGGTCAATTACTAGAAACAAGTTTATAGTTTAAAATAATTCATTTCTGTACTTGGTGACGCACACCTTTAACTTTAAAAGAAGAATGCTTCTTCATGATTGCTGCAATGTAGACAGGTGTCCTACTTTTTAATTAAACATTCAAACATTTAGATGGATTTTGAATGCTGGTTGTAAGGACTTAAATCTTTGTCAACTGATTGATTTGGCCTCATTAATTGAACACAGGAACGCTAAAATATTTTTTCTGTAATTTTAACCATTAGACATTTCAGAAACAATATGTGATCTATATTTCAAAATAATAGTTATAAATAAAGGAGGTTAAAAAAAGACTTTTTTAGCCAGGCATGGTGGTGCATGCCTTTAATCCAGGCACTTGCTAGAAGGATCACTGTGAATTCGAGGCCATCCTGGGCTAGAGCAAGACTTACCTCGCAAAATAAAAAACAAACCAACAAAAGAGACTTGTTTAGATAAGAGAGGACTTTATGAGATAAAACTAATTCCAACAGAAATACAGATGAAATAAGCTACAAAGGTAGAAGGATGATGTAAAGAGTATGAGAGTGGATGTAAGCTTATGAGAGTTAAACTGAGATGTGTGCAATCTGATGACAGGTCATTATTATTTGTCTCATCATACAGAAACAGTAAGGATGTCTAAAGTAGAAAGATTATATAAAAAGTTTGCTTCTCTGTATTTGCTCTCTTGCATAAATGCAGTTTTCATACTTTTTGTGAGGCAGAAAAAAAAACATGTTAAAAAAAGTCTTTTTACAATCCAAATTAGGGGTTGGAGGGATGCAGTGGTTAAAAGTGGTTGCTTGCAGACTTTAATGGACTAGGCAGTATTCTCCAGTACCTAAGTAAAGCCAGATGCAAAGTGGTGCATGTGTCTGGAGTATATTTACAGTGGCAGGAGGTCCTGGCACACCCATACTCTTCACCCCACCCCCTCCCCCTCTCTCCAAAAGAAATAATTTTTAAAAAGAGCTTGAAATTATTTTTTAATTAAAAAAAGAAAAGTATACAAAAACTGGCTGTGGTAGCACACGCCTTTAATCCCAGCACTTGGGAGGCAGAAAAAGGAGGAACATTTTGAGTTCAAGGCTAGCCTGGGACTACAGAGTGGGTTTCAGGTCAGCCTGGGTTATAGTGAGACCCTGCCTTGAAAAACCGAAACAAAACAAAAAATATCCAAATTTTATAGAACAGGAAACAGTCAATGCTGACTGTGCACTCCTCCCTGCAGGCACTAATTCTCAGCTAGCAGGGGCGCTAGAACTAAGCACCGATCAGAGGGCTCAATTTAAACTGACTATAAATATGCCTTCCTAGTCTTTAGTGCACATGACACTATTGAGAAAGAGACATTCTGCAGTCTTTCTTTCTAAAGTTGTAGTAATGCACTACAAAGGGCACCAAAGGGGGCTAGATGAAACCTCAGGGAGGAACAGACTGGCTGACCAAGGCTGCTGAGGCTGCCCCTAATATGAGACTGTGCTCTAGAGAGAATATGGCCCCACTATTCAGGATTTTATTCTGCTTTAGGTTTTTTTGTTTTGTTTTGTTTTGTTCTGTTCTCAAACCAGAGCAATTTCTGGGTGTTTTAAGGCTTGTTGGTAAAAACTGTCCTCAGAAGTGTTAACATATTTGATGCGTGCACTTAGGTATTTAAAGGTAAGATACTCATGCTTTCTACTTGATATATGGTTTATCTAAGGTTTATTTAGCATCTAAGTCACCAGATGCTAAAAAACTAAGCTTTTGTCCTTTAACTAGATCTGTTTAGCTAAAGACAAAAGATGGTATGATAAGCTTTGTAACCACACTTTTCTTGAAGATAAGTATAAATATCCTGGGTGTTGAATAACCATATGTAGAAAGCCAAAGTTAATTAATTAATTAATTAGGCTATTGGAACTAAAAGGATTCCCAGTACTCTGATCCTTGGCCCAAGGAGATGATGAGACACTTCTAGAAGATCTACAGCTTTGGTAAGTCACCTGTTCTCTTCATCAGAGAGGCAATGGAGCTCCAGGGGGTTGAACCTGTCCACTTGATCATGGAGCCTCAGAAGTTGGACTCCAGCCAATGGACAGTGTGAAAGAGGAGGGTCAAAACAGAGGAAAAGGGGCTGGAGAGATGGTTCAGCGGTTAAGGCACTTGCCTCCAGTGCCTAAGGCCCCGGGTTCAATTCCCCAGGACCCACATAACCCAGACCCACAAGGTGGTGGCCCTGGTGCATTCTCTCTCTCTCTCTCTCTCTCTCTCTCTCTCTCTCTCTCTCTCTCTCTCTCTCTCCCCGTCTCTCCCTGTCTCTCTGTCTCTCTCTGTCTCTCTCTCTCTGCATTTCTCTGCTTGAAAATAAATAAATTAAATTAAATAAAAAACAGAGGAAAAGATCTTCAATGCTTACAAGGGAAGACACACGATCACCAAGATCCTGACTCATCTGAACAAATTGCACAAATTACTAAAGGAGCCAGAGAGCTCCTCTCCGGTCCCTAAAAAAAAAAGTTAACATATATATGCAAAGTTGGGGGAAGAGGATGGAGAAGGAGAAAGAGTGGAAGAAAGGTTAATCAAAACTGAAAATGTTATGAATAAGCCATATGGGTGCCTTAAAGCCATATATTATTACAAGAAAATTTCAGTGTAAGAATTGGGATACCATCCAGCAACCTATTGATCAGGGAGGCCTCTGATGCCCCCAAAACATTACAAGCTATTGTCAAGGCTCTTGAATACCCAGCAGAAATATATGATAAGACCTACTGCTAAAGACTCACATGCTTGTGATGCAGGAAACTGAGAAATCAAGCTGGAGCTGAACTGGAAACTGCTCCTGTTGACTAGCTGTCAGGATGCTGTTAAGAGCTAGACAGCATACTGGGGGCAGGGGGAAGAAGTCATCACAGTCATAGCAGCATAGACCCTTAAAGCTTTACAGATGGCCAGCTAGGACCCACATGCCAACTGGTACATTGTGGTATATCTGTTATGGGAGAAACCAATTGCTCTCTGATTGGATTTGAGGCCCACTCCTGGAGAGGGAAATCATGCCTGGTACTGAAAACCTAATCACACTTATTGCTGGGGAGGTCATAAGCCCAAGGTGGGAAAATACTACTGTTTTCTTAGAAAATGGATATATTATGCCTACAAAATTACCCCCTAAACACTGAAGTTTATGCCCATATAAAAATGCTACTCTCACTTTTGGTTAGAGAAACTCAAAACTCATCAGGTACTAAGAAGAAATGACAAAAGCATTCACCACTGAGACATCGCTATCACACCCTCCAAGGCTCAAGAACCATTGTGGAAGAGGTGGGAGAGAAAATATTAAGAGCCAAAGGAAAGTGAGGACTGCTAACAATGCTGTCTTCCAGACACAAAGTGACCTTAACATTAGTGATCTCATAGTGGCTAACACTAAGATCTGCATAATAGGAGGGGGAAAAATGATGACCATCAAAATAGAAGACAGATTATTTGGAAAGAAGAAGGGATTCAGTAGAAGGGATATAGAAAAAAAGGGAGGGAGATGGAAAGGAATTATGATCATGGTATCTTGTGTATATGTGTGGAGATTGTCAATAAAAAGTTTCTATAGCCAGGCATGGTAGAACACTTTTAATCCCAGTACTCGGGAGGCAGTGGTAAGGATTGCTATGAGTTTGAGGCCACACTGGGGCTACAGAGTGAGGTTCCTGATCAGACTCAGTTAGAGTGAGACTGCCTCAAAATAAATAAATTAATTAATTAATTTTCAGTATGTTAGTGATAACATGAAAGTCGGCTACATCAAAATATGTCTCAATGGTTCTCCCTTATAGCACATATACCTGAGCTATCGACACCTTTTTTTCCATCCTCAATCTAGCCCTCACAGTACTTCACCTTATACTGTTCCCACTTCTTTTTTTTTTGGTTTTTCAAGGTAGGGTCTCACTCTAGTCCGGCTGACCTGGAATTCACTAGTCTCAGGGTGGCCTTGAACTCACGGCAATCCTCCTACCTCTGCCTCCCAAGTGCTGGGATTAAAGGCGTGCACCACCACGCCCGGCTGTTCCCACTTCTAAATAACCAAAACCCTAGCATTTCTACCAGCCTATTCCTGTTTCTGACCAGCAATTAATGAAATCAAAAGAAGCACTGTTGACCAGTAGTGGCTAACGCCTTTAATCCCAGCACTTGGGAAGCAGAGGTAGGAGGACACTGTGAGTTTGAGGCCAGCTTGGTACTACAGAGTGAGTTTCAGGTCAGTGAGACTGATTTAGATGAAATGCCAGAGTAAGAATTCAAAAGAATGATTATAAGTATGTTCAAAGAAATCACTAAGACTACATAGTGAATTCCAGTTCAGGCTCAGCTAGAGCAAAACCTTACTCAAAAACCAAAAAAGAAATACCATAAATGAAAACCATAGTAAGTCAAATGAAAAAACCTCTATAGATAGTCTCACCAATAAAACTGATCAAAGAGAAGACAGAGTATCTGAGGTAGAAGACAAGGTGGCAGATCTAGAACATTCCAAAATAAAGAGAAAGACAAACTAATAGGGTGTGTTTGGGGCCAGTGCGCTCCAAGCTGGTGAAGGGCTTTGGGGCCTGTGCTCTAGAGGCTCCAGGGGTGTGGGGGCTCTGCATCCCAGAATGACGAGGGGACCAGATGTACAAAGTGGCACATGCATCTGGAATCTGGAGTTCGAGTGTAGTGGCTAAAGGCCCTGATGGGCCCATTCTCTCTCTCTCTCTCTCTGTGTGTGTGTGTGTGTGTGTGTGTGTGTGCGCGCGCGCACACACGCACGCGTCTTCTCTATGTCTCTCTCCTTGCAAATAAATAAAAAAAAATTTAATGAAAAATGTAACTGAGAGACATCTACAGAATGTCTGTAGCCTTTCCATTTAAATGCTGCAGAATACACATTCTTTTAAACAGCGTATGGAACATTCTCTAAAACAGAGCATTTATTAGGACATAAACCAAATCTTAGCAAACAAAGGAAACTTAAACAATTCCTTGTATTCTCTCTGATCACAATGGGATTAAACTACAAATCAACAGCAAGGAAGACTATAGAACATACAAAAACTCACAGAAACTGAACTGTACAGTAGTGAATGATGAATGTGTCACTGAAGAAATGAAGAAGGAAATCAAAAAATTCATAAATATTAATGAAAACTCAACAAACCAAAACCTATGGGATACAATGAAGGCAGTACTAAGAGGAAAATTTATATTTTAAGTGTCTACATTAAGAAATTAGAGAAATCACAAATAAATAACTTAATGATTCACCTTAAGGACTTAGAAAGAAAAAGAACAAGGCAAGCCAAAAATCAGTAGATGTAAAGGAATAATAAAGATTAGGGTGGGAAATTAATAAAATAGAAACCAAAAATAAATAAATAAAAAGAATCAATGAAATGAAGAGTTGGTTCTTTGAAAGGATAAACAAAATTGATTAAAACTTTTAGCAAAACTGACCAAAAGAAAGAGACCCATATTATAAAAATTACAGACAAAAAAGGCACTACAACAGATACCAATGAAATTCAGAAAATCATAAGGACATGCCTTAAGAACATGTAGTCCACTAAATTTGAAACTCTGAAATAATTGATTTTCTAGCTATATATGATCTACCAAAATTAAAGCACTCCAGAGATATTGCAGAAGACACTAGGAAATGGAAAGATATCGCATGCTCATGGATTGGAAGTGAAGGGGGATTAGTCAGGAGACCAGACCCAAAGAGAGAACACTATGCTTTTTTGCATCAGCAGAACCACAGCTCAGCGTCTGGTTCAGCCTATCCAATCAGCTCTCTCATCCCCTACTCTGGAGCCAGCCTCTGGCCCAGACCAATCAGCTCTTTCTCAGGCTCACCTGAACTTGAAGATACAGCCCACTGCAATGGGCAAGGTCTCTTATTGTTTTTTTTCAGCCCTCCTGAACTTCCAGGTTACCGTTCTGAAAAGCCCCCTCACCTCAGCCTGGGTGGGCTGAGATTGGGGGGAGCACTAACCCCTGCTCTCACATAGCCTCCCTACCCCCTCCTGCCTTCCACATGGCAGGAACTTGGTACTTTTCTTCTCTCTTCCTCTCTAAATTTAATTTAAAGCAAAACTCTGCCTCCTGAATGCTAGGATTACAGGTGTGCTACTCAGCTACTCTCACATTTGGTTAGAGACGCTTTTCTTTTCAGATGGTGGTGATCACTGGGGTAACTCAAAAGTCACCATAGTGCCGAGAGGAAGTGACAGTTCACACCCTGCAAGGCTGAATGTCCATTTCAGAAGAGGTGGCAGAAAGATTGTAAAAACCAAAGGAAGGGTAGGACTGCTTATAGTGCAATCTTCCAGACACATAATGGCCTTGGTATTCATGACCTCACAGTGCCTGACACTACTACACAACATCTTCATAATAGGAGGAAAAGATGATGGCATCAAAACAGAAGAGAGACTAATTGGAAAGAAGAAGGGGTTCACTAGGTGGTGGATTTGAGGAGGGAGAACAGGGATGGAAGAAAGAATTATCATGGTTTATTGTCTATACTTATGGAAGCAGTCAGTAAAATGTTTTTGAAAAAAGATGGGGGACTGGAGAAATGGCTCAGGGGTTAAGGTGCTTGCCTGGAAAGCCTAATGACCTGGGTTCAATTCCCCAGTACCCACATAAAGCCAGATGCACAGGGTGGCGCATATATCTGGAGTTTGTTGGCAGTGGTCAGAGAGCCTGGCATGTCCATTCTCATATTCTCTCCCCACCCCCCTGTCTTTCTGCATGCACTCATGAAGAAGAGGTAAGAGGATTGCCTAGAGTTTGAGGCCACCCTGAGACTACATAGTGAATTTCAGGCCATCGTGGCCTAGAGCGAGACCCTACCTTGAAAAACCAATAAATAAATAAATAAATAAATAAATAAATAAATAAATAAATAAGGAAGCAAGCTCCAATAAAAGCAATTACAGTAGATCCACATGACATGAAAATAAGCAAGTTCAAGTCTGTTCAAGTCTCACAGGCAAGTGAAATAACTGTTATGCTATAACTAGGGACATCTATAATACTATGCCAATGCAGACAAAAAGCCAACTTGGTAAAGCATTAAACAAGGAATTTTAATCTTTGCTGGCCTGGTTTTAACTGTCATTCCCATAAAAGATTCAGCAACACCTTCTCTTAATTAGACAGAGCATAAGTATACATCTTCAATTTTATAACCAATGAGCAAATGTTAACATACATATTTCTAGTCTTATAAATATTTTAATTAATAATGTTGAACAGCAAATACTTCAATTATGATTTCAATAAATTTTAAAAGTTTCTAAAATTATAGCTAAATAATATTATAAACTGTAAAAATAGCAAATAGCACATTTAGTAAATAAGCATTTACTTAATATCACTATTACTTAATTTCTAAGATAATTAGTTTTATCAAGTAAAAAATCATGCTTGGTAAGTTCAATTAAACTTATAAAAGTACTTTATAAATGTATACTTCTTTAAAATAAAGTAATACTTCTTACCTTCTGGAGTTGGAATGCACCCCCAAAAGAAAAAAAAATGAAAGGGGAAAAAAAGTTTTTAATTTTTCTTTACAAGTAACAATAAGGCTCCCACAAATAAACTATCCCTTGCCCTCCCAGCAATACTGTAAATCCCTCTAATTAGCCCCAATCCCTTTGATACATAAAAGATTAATTTCTTTAACAAATTAGCCTACAACATCATTGTCTAAAAATACACAATTAAATTCAGCTAAGAGTCTAACCTACTCCAGAAAACAGGTGAAGTGCTTTATAAATTATATGACTGACCAGTATAATTATTAGAACAGTTTAGAGTCAAATGTGACTATAACTAGTATTTCTCAGTCATTATTCTTCCCATGCATTCTGATTTATAAGGAGCCATCTTTTTTTTAAAGCTATCAATTATAGACCTTAAGGTACACTGGCTTCTTTCTGACTCATAAAAATTCAATGTACATTTGAACTATAGATAAGAATACCCTTTTTTTTTAACCAGGTGTGACACATGCCAATAATCCTAGTACTTGCAAAGCTGAGGCAGTAGGACTGCAAGTTCAAGGCTAGCCTAAGCTACTTAGCAAACCTTTCCCCCCCAAAAAAAAATGCATAAACAAAAAAGCCAGATGTGGTGGTATAAACTTGTAACACAGCATGGGGACTGAACCCAGGGCACCTTGCATACAAGGCAAGCACTCTACCAGCTAATCTATATATCCAATTCCTAGAACACAATCTTAATGTCTTAAATCCCAGTACTCAGGAGGCTGAGGTAGGAGGAAAGCCATGAATTCCAGGCTAGCCTGGGGCTACACAGTGAGTTCCAAGTCAGCCTGGGCTGGAGTGAGACTCCTGCCTCAAAACAACAAAAATTCTTAATATGTTACAATCTAGAAAGATAATCAATACTCATCAATCCAGATATCACCCAGATGTTGGGACAATCAAACAGAAACTTGTATATATACAAGTTTAGGTCAGTGGTAGAATGTTTACCTAACATACATAGTACCTTGGGCTAGATTCCAACCATGCTGGTGAACATGTGTGTGCCACACACACAGGGGAAAAAAATTTGAAGGAACCAGTTATAAGATAAATAACTTTAAACAATGGAAGACAGGTTTACAGCAGAGATATCGAAACAATAAAGAAAACGTAAGTTTAAAAGCAACTTTGAAACTTTGAAGACCTCTCTAAATGGGCACAACGGCTGAATAGAGATGAGTGGGAAAAACGTCCTCCTACGATGAGAGAGAAAGAAACAGAAACTGGGCTGGAGAGATGGCTCAACAGTGAAAGGTGCTGATGGGCTGGGCTCAATTCCCCAGTACCCTCGTACGGCCAGATGTACAAACTGACACATGAATCAAGTTCATTGGCAAGAGGCCCTGGCATATCCATACCCACTTAATCTTCTCTCTCTCGTAAATAAATAGAGAACATAGATGGGGTGAATAAGATCAAAGTCAAGCTTGCAACTACATGCCTATAATTCCAACACTTGAAAAGTAAATTCGAATTCAAGGTTAGTCTGTGCTGCATGGAAAGTCCCATTGGGGGTAGGAAGGAGAGTTAATATGAATGAATATGATCAGAGACTGAAGAAACTCAGTAAATAATTTAAGATTAAGCACAAAGAAATGCACACCTAGGCATACTAAAATGAAAGTGTTGGGTTGGGATCTAACTCAGTGGTAGAGCACTTGCTTGGCATGTGTGAAGCCATAGGTAGCCTTTCATCCCAGTTACATGGGAGGCAGAGGTAGGAGGATCTCTGTGAGTTTGAGGCCAGCCTGAGACTACATAGTGAATTCCAGGTCAGCCTGGGCTAGAGATCCTACCTCGAAAAAAAAAAAAAGTGAGTGGTGGGAAACTAAAAGGGATTATGCGAAAGGATCCTTTTCTCCCTATATTACTAAAATGCTTTTGCACTTTATAAATGCTATATAATTTAAATGTTGTAATACTTCCTTCCAAAAAGGATAATTAACTCATTCAAGCTTCTGCAATTTGGACAAGTGGTTTTCAACCTATAACTTACTGTGTATTTTTTTGAGACAAGGACTTATTATGTAGCCCAGGCTAGCCTCAAACTCACAATCCTCCTGCCTCAACCTACTACTTAACTACTTAACGAGACAAGTACCTGAATTATGTCTTTAGTTTTGTTTTGTTGTTTGTTGTTACTGTTTTGAGTTAGGGTCTCACTCTACTTAGGCTGGCCTCAAACTCATGATGATCCTCCTACCTCAGCTTCTTGAGTGCTGGGATTAAAGGTATGAGGTACCAGGTCGATCCTAGTTTTGTTTTGTTTTTGAAGCAGGATCTCACTCTCGCACAGGCTGACCTGGAACTCTCTGTGGCCCAGGATAGCTTCGAACTCTAATCAATCCTTCTACCTCAGATTCCCAGGTGTTAGGATTAAAGGTGTTAGCTACTATACCTAGTCAACCACTTGGTTGGTTGGTCATGGTAAAACCAACATGTTATAGATTCCATAGGCTCATGTCTGTGTACTTAATCCCCAGTCGGTGGCGCTGTTTTGGGAAGTTGTGGAACCTCTGGGATGTGGAATCTACTAGTTAGTAGACATAGTCATATAACCATGTCCTGGTTCAAGCCTAACTCTCTGCTTCCTTTATGCCACTGTGATGTAACCAATGACCATAAGATCCTGCCATGATGTTCAATGTTCTTGTGAGGCAAACCTTAAGTCTCCCTGGTCAGATATTTTGTCACACTGATAAGAAAGGCTAATATACTATATAACATAAAGTTACTGTTTTGACCATTTTTAGCACACCATTCAATAGCATAAAGTACACTCACAATGTGCAAACATCACTACCAGCACACAACTGCATAATCCCAGCACTGGGTGGGAAGCCTGAGGCAAGAGGATCATAAATTTGAGGCAAGACTGGGCTACATAACAAAAACTGTCCCCAAAACAAAATAAGACAAACACTGGGCCTGGCTCACTTCATCCTAAAACAGAGTATTTCATATATAGAATAGGAAACGTGCATTTTTATCTATCCATTTGTTGGTTAGATATTTGGGTTGTATCACTTAAATATATTTTTAAATAAAAATTAAGACTTGCTAATAGGCTGAGGATGGAGCTTAGTTGGTAGGATGTAGGTGATAGGAGTCAATTCCTATCACCACATAAAACCTGGCATGGTGGTATACACTTGTCCCAGCACTTAGGAGATAGAAGCAGGAGGATCAGAAATTCAAGCTCCACAGTGAGTTTGAGGCCATGGGATGGAATGAAAGGGGGAAAAAAGA
Organism: Zapus hudsonius; assembly: GCA_004024765.1. NCBI lineage: Eukaryota > Metazoa > Chordata > Mammalia > Rodentia > Dipodidae > Zapus > Zapus hudsonius. The sequence continues at coordinate 3,320 of PVHP010031540.1, read as the reverse complement.
GGAAAGGAAAGGGAAGAGGAAAAAGAGGGGGGAGGGAAAAGAGAAAGAGGAAAAGAAAGGGAAGGAAAAAGAAAAGGCTTAGTGGATATGTGGCATGCACCTGTAACTCCAGTTGTTATAACTGAAGAAGCAGTGTCAGAGATCCTTTGGGCTGACTGACTAGACTAGCTGATGAGCTCTCGGTTCAGCGAGAATAAGAATCTAAAGGGCTCATAACATGGCTCAGTGGAAGAGCACTTGCTTATCTAGTACAGCAAAAATAAGTAAATCTGAAGTACAATTTTATGTTAAAGAAAATCCAAATTAAAATCTAGAATATGCAATGGTTATTTATCAAGAAATAAATTATGTATTTATAAATATTTAAGCATACCTCACCGTTTCTCAAGGGAGCATTACTGGCATGTGAGTTGAGTAATTATTCAACGTGAAGCAGTACCACAAATATATGTGTCCATTAAATGTCATAGTGTACTCCCTCTTCCCATTAACTATAACAACGAAAACAGCCTCCCTCCCACAAAACCATGATATTCCCTTCCCAAAGGTGGTGCTAGGACTCAAACCCAGGATGTCATGCATGACAGGTACACAATGTACCACTGAGCTACAGTCCAGCCACTAAAACCAGTTTAAAAGCACCATAAACTTCCTATCTTTTACTTGGTGTTATTTTGTAAGACTGTTATACTATGTATATATCAGCTTACTATATATATATATAATATATATATATATTATGTATATATCAGCTTACTATTCCATATGTAGCTCAGGCTGGCCTGGAACTTGTAGCAGTCCTCCTCAACTTACAGATATGCCTCACCATATCTAGCTTCTTGTTTGGATCTTTTTTTGTTGGTTCGAATTACATCGCTCAACGAAAATCTCTCGAATGTACACCGCCAAACTTGTCTTACTATACAAAGTGAAACTAGCATAACTTTAGCATTCTTGGTGACAAAGTACTGATTATAAACTGAATATTCTGTGCTAGATTCTCAGAAATTGAAATTTGTTCTTTGATCCTGTAAATTAACCCCAGTGTATTACATTTGAAGACATTTATTGTATCTATTTTTTGGAGATAATCATGCTATGTTGCCCAAAGCTGGTCTAGAATTCCGGGCTAAAGTGATCCTCCAGGCTTAGCTCTCAAGCAGGACTACAGGCATGAGTCAGTAGACTTATTCAACACAAGTAGTATATCTTTCAAACTTAATTTTAAACTGTTATTTATTCCTAAACTCTTTCTAGTACTTTCACTGCCCTATATTAAATTTTTATCTGGTAATGACCATGTTTAGTAAATCAAAATCCTGAAGTGATAGGTGAAGAACTGAAGATGGCTCCAGGCATTTCCAAGAGTTAAAATGCATAGGCTTATCACTAAGAATTTGTTTCACTCACTTTTAGTTTTATAACTTTATAACTATGCTGTAACTTAAAAACACCAAAGAAGACAGCTGAGTAAATCCGGAGGTTCAAAGTACTTGATACTAATAACTAATGTTCTATATACTAAACAGTCTAATCAAATCTTATAATTATTACTAGTAATATTTCAGTAACTTACCTGATTTCTTTTAATCCTTCTCTCTGAATAACTTGAAGAATTTCTTTATGACTCATGGGTGTATTGGGATATTTTTCTAAGACCTGAGAAACAAGTATATAATAACAAATTATGTTTTTAAGTTCTTAAAATTATAATTATGTTTATTATAACTATCTTTATAATTATATCTAAAGCATACATATCCAATCTTTTCATACCAGATTCTCTCCCTCTAACAGTAAGCCAATCCTAAAGTAAAAATGGATCAAAACCTAAAATTAATACTTCAATTATTAATAATATGAAATTGTTTGAGTCTCCACCCCCATATCACATCCCTGTCTAGAACCTACTATCATATATACACACTTAAAATGATCCATTCTCTTACTTTTAGCAAAGCCTAATATATCATAGTATACAATGCATTCTTAGCAAAAGCAAATGAAGATAAGAGCTATAATATCTCTACTTCCTGACTACAGATAGATGCCGTGTGACCAGCAAGCTCACCAACCTGCTGCCATGCTCTCTCCACCATGATGGTTGTGCCCTCTGAGCCAAAACAAACCCACTCTTCCTTAGGGAAAAACCTATCTGTGTATCCAATAAAGATAGACAGGATACATAATCTCTTCTGTCTTTTAAAAATGTATCTTGTATCCAATAAAGATAGTAAGCATAGTTGCTTCTGTCTTTTCCAATGAATTTATTTAAAACCTGGACAGAATGGACGGAACAGCTATTTGAGGACCCTGAAACTGGCAGCAGATAGAAGAAAAGAAAAAGTATAATTACACCCAGCAATGGGTTTCCTGGTTTTGTTTCCCCTGCTCTATTCTGGCCTAGACTCAAAAATAGCCCCGAACCCAGAACTGTGGTACAGAAAGTGACCAAGTCTTATCTTTTTGAGTCTGAAGCACAGTAAAGGGCATTCCTAAGGGTAAAAAAAGGGAGGGAAAATCTTCTAGTTTGGTTTTGAGTTTTGGTGTGTTTTTCCCTTTTTTCCTCTTGGCTCCTGCCCCAAGCAATTCTATGGGAGCAGTTGAAAATAAATACCTAGTTCCAAAAGTATCCACTAGGTGGCACAAATGCAAGACAGATGCAAATAGCTCTAGGAAGGCTCTGAAAATTAGGCATAGTAATTTTAGTGCACATTAAGACAGGTAGACTAGGCATTACCCTCTTCTGCCTTCTCATGGGCATTCTCTCCTCTTTCCTTCTCTTAATCTAATAAAAATTTCTGTAAACTTAAAAAAAACAAACTTGAGAGTTAAAGTTAACATGGTCAAATGTCTGCTCTAAGCATCCTACAAAAATTACATTTTTCATAGGATTAAAGCAAACATTAGATTTATTTATTTATTTATTTATTTATTTATTTATTTATTTATTTATTTTGGTTTTTGAGGTAGGATCTCACTCTAGCCTACATTGACCTTGACCTCACTCTGTAGCCCAGGCTGGCTAAGAACTCACCTTGATCATTCTAATGCAGCCTTGCCCAGTTTAGTTTTGTTGTTGTGTTTGAGACAAGAGTCTCACTCTGTAATCCAGAATGTGTGTGTGTGTGCATGTTTTAAGTTTTATTGGGCTGGAGAGATGGCTCAGTGGTTAAGTTACTTGTCTGAAGAGCCTAACAACCTAGTTCAATTCCCCAGTACACATATGGAGCCAGATGCACAAAGTGACACATCTGGAGTCCACTTTCCGGTAACTGGAGGCCTTGTCAAGCCCATTCTGTCTGTCTGTCTGTCTGTCT
>PVHP010031539.1:0-20956 GCA_004024765.1 Zapus hudsonius | reverse complement strand
CTTGGGCCTGTATTGCGGACAGACCCCAAACCTCCGTGGAGAAACACTCTTTCCCCTCTCGGAAGGTGGGGAAGACCGCCTCCGAGGACTGGCGGGTTGCCCGGGTCTCAGTCCTGCAATGTAACCCCAGCCACGCGGAGAGTCTGGAATCAGCCCCGGGGGATAATGGCGGCGGGAGCCAGCCGGGGCGGGAGGGCTCTGCCCTCTGCTCCACAGGGGAGCAGAGAGGGAGGGAGAGTTCGAACTCGGGTTCGGCCGGTGTCCAAAGCCTGGATAGCAGTTGAGGGGGGTCAAACCTTTCGGAGAGTCCTGGCGAAGTTGTTACTCGGTCACCATCTTGCTCCGCCCTCCTCTCTTTGGTCTTTTTTTACTAATGGATTTCCCCTGGTCTTCTGTTGCATATATTTAGGTTCTTGCTCCTCACTTTGTGTCACCTAACAAACATGCAGTCATGACTCCACCACATTGTGTGCCCTCCTAGACTTTGAAGAGTTAGCATATCACCACAGTTGTGTTAAATTCCTTGTGCGATATTACATATGCTTATATCTGACTGTTCTGATGCTAGCTTTGCTATTTCAATCCTCACTTTTCTGGTAGTATGTTATTTTGTATTACTCTTCCTAGAGATGAAGTGCTGGGAAAAGTAAAGCCCTGTGAGTACAGACTTTTTAAAGGTCTGTATCATAGTGGTTTCTTGTTCCTTCCATGAAGTCCTAGGAGGATATCTTGGAGATCACAGGAAGGTAAGAGTCCCAAAAATGGATAAATCCATCTTTGTCTAAACAGTTTTTGTAATCTGAAATGTGTCTATAATAAACATATGAAAATTAATCAATTACAGCTCAGTTTCCCCCCAAATTGGTCCCCTAAATAATTTCAACTGTTTTTGTTTTCAAATAATTTGAACTTTTCTGTATTTATCTGTTCATGTGTGTAACCTGTTGTAAATGGGGCAATAGTTCTCCCTGTGATCTCAAAGATTTTATAGATTGAAGAATTTCTTTAGGTTTCAGCTAGTTCATTTAGTAGAATGGATAACAATTCCCATGCTTCCTATACCAAGACAAGATATCTAGACAAGCTATTTCAGCCTATGATGTTTTAAAATAATGTTCAAAATATGCCATTTTAAATAGTTCATAGTTATATGGTATTTTTATGCATCAACAAAATCCATCCTTCCTGACATTGATTTTACATGAATTGAAAACATAGTTTGACTTTTCTATATGCCTAAAGCAACATTATTGACAAAATATTATCTCATCATAAATTGCATTATACTCTTTAAATATCTGTTATATTCATCCCCCAAACAGAAATGATATTCTTTTCTTATAGTCAATATCTCACATGGTCACACTGAAGATAAGAAACAGAACAAATAGATAACTTTCTCTAGAGAATTAAGTTGAGGACTTGTGGTAACTAATAACTCTATCACCACAGTCTATTACGTGTTGCTAAAACTGATCATGATGTTACTGTGTAGAGAACTGTCTGCCCACAGGGTATTAGTTATTCCCTGAGAGAAAGGCATTAGAGAATCTGTGTTAAGTATCTGAGATCAACAGGGAATAATTTACAACAACTTTTACTGCCAAATAACCTACTCTAATTTCCTCTGAGAAGTCAAGGTTGGGAAAGGAATTAATGCAAGTATGGGAGATTTTGTGCTATGTAAACTAAACCATTGAACTCAGACTCATTCCAGAATATTTTATTTATTTAATTTATTTATTTATTGATTGATTGATTTATTGATTGATTTTCACTTTGTGACATAGAACAAAAATAAAAATGATGTTTATTTCTCACTTAAAGGGCATAAGGAAGGCTCTGAACCACTGTATGTGTTCAATAGATGTGTTGAAAGTTGAGGGTTTGTTACATATTCCATATGGATAAATCAATGCTAATCAATGCTAGCCAAGTGTACAGAAGCATAAGAAAATAATTAATTTTTTTCCTAGAATTTCAGTCCATCTTGTATTACTACAAAAAATACTTGAGGCAAACTAACTTGATATATAAAGTTCATTTAGTTCACAGGTTTGCAAGTTCAAATCCCTTGCATGGCATCTGCTTTATGTTCATAAAGGTTCTCATGGCTACATTACATTATCATGGAAGCACAGGCAGAAAGAGAATATTGTATTTTGTAAATTGGAGCTACTGGGGCTTCACAATGTCTTCTGAGGACACACCCCCATGTGACCTAAATACTTCTCCCTTGGTTTCTCTTGTGTAGATATTTTCTCTGAATTGAAGCATTCACTCCTGGGAGGATGACAGAGGTTCATAAGGCTCAGAATGTAAATGAAAGGAGATTTACAATGTCACTCCCCAAAATATATAAGCAGTAACAAGTTGGGCGGAAAAGAGATGACGATGACTGGCTGTTCAGCCTGCCAATAATGCATGGATCACTTGTGATTTAGCTGACATAAGATGTCATCACCCATGCTATGGTGAGCTTGAGTACGGCTGCCTTGAAGTTACCAATTCTCCTATAAGCAGCCCTCATCTGTGCTCAAACCCCAGCCTCCATAGATTCACATTCATTTCATAATGAAATAAATTAACAGTCTGTTAATTCAAATTTATAAGCATGCAAGTAAAATTATAATTAAGATGTAGCATTAAAGGGAACCGAGTTCCCTATGACATGGCAAAGGTATTTGAACAATTAAGGAGTCAGGACAAACACAATTTGAAGAGTGACAACTGAGCTAGCCTACTTTCAGCACCCAAGTACCAGCAGAATAGACACAGAGCAAAGTGAGGACTAACTTGTGAGGGAGGGAGCCTTAATTTACCTCATGACAAGTTCAAGGAGAACAGAGATATTGCACCTCAGTGATTTTTATTTGGTATATTTCGCCACAATACAGTGCCAGTATGTTAGAAATTCTATGCCTTAATTTTTTTCTACAGTCTTCTTTTTCAAATATATATGGACAGCTGTGGAATTAAAGGATGTTTTGTCATGGAATTCTCTATCAGTCCTAAACACAAAGAAACTGTGACGATCTACAAAAGTCCTAGAAACATTTAGAAAAATAAGTTGGTATAAGAATTATCCAGTGAATATTTGTTGCTATGGTAAAGAGGGATATAACTAGATTTTTGATAGAAAGCACTTTCTAAAAGCCTCCTATATACTGTTAAAGACTTTGTTATTGTCCTAACAGATTATAAAGTGGCAGTGTGAATGCTTTAGTTAAGAGAATTGTACAAAACTCACCTAAATAGAAAACAGGTATATGCCATTATCGAAATATTCATCAATTAATTTATGCTGATATATGTCAATGATGTTCAAACTATCATATCTGGGTCACTTCTGTTGAAAAATGTAAAAAGGAGGAAGCAAAGCATACAGAATACATGTTAGACAAAAATGCTTTTCTAAGAGAAATGAAGCTCCCTTGCTAAGAGGCATTTTTTTTTTGTTGTTTTTACAAAAATAGGAGCAGCAGTTACCACTTTACAGGACTCAGATGTGATATTTATAGCTGACTCCTCAGCCTGGAGATTTTCATAAAAGTTTTAAGTATGCATAGAAAATATGAAAGTTCATCTTCAAAATGAGCCCTATCCATCAGGAATTTACAAGCCATTTTGTTCTTATTCATTTTTTAAATATATCTGGGCGATTTTTAAGCATCCTCAGTGTTTCTCATCCTTGGAATTTTTTTTTAAGGTTTTGCCAGTCTATCGGTGTGTGAGAACTCTGGGTGACATTCCTAGGAAGTCAGAGATAGATTTCTAGGACTGTTTCCTGATAATATACATTGGTGAATCTATAACCAGAGAAGTATAGTCATGACAGCAAGATAACTCTAGCATCTCTTCTTTTTTTCATTAAAATGTTAGCTTTCATTTGGTCAATGTTAAAATATTTATCAATTTTTTTTCAAGAATTGGTCAGGATAACCTTAAATCCTAAAGAAATATTATCTAGGGTGGAACTGTCAAAGTATGAAAATATCATCAGTATTCATTGAAATTAAACTTCAAACTGACCCACATGTATGATTTTAAATAATCTTTTCCACTCTGTCCAACCATAGGACAGTGAGCAGTATACAAAGACTGAAGCATGGAGGCGATTTTATCTCTGTAACCAACACAGCTACATTTCACCAACCCGATTGCATTCTCTGTGTCATGAATAATTCATTTGTAAAATGGAGATGATTGTCTGAGAATATAAGATGTCCTATAACCGGGATGTTATATGTCTCTGAGAAACAGAAAGAAAACTCTGACAGAGGAAAAGTCACACTACATGAACTAATATTATAGGAGAACCTGAAATAATCTTGTCTCCTAAGTGGTTTTAGGTGAACATTTTTAATAGTAAAAATTACCAGACATCTGTATAACAATTGGAAGATGGTAGATTGCTATTTCCTTGTGCTATGTTATTATAAATGACAAATATTTTATCATTTACCTAAATTAAATGCAAATTACACTAAATCTAATTTTCACCCATGTGCCACAGAATATGAGCAGAATGACAATGTCTAACTATTGTATCACATTTGTATGTTTTGTATAATGGTCTGGTCTATATATAGGTATGTATATGATTTAATATTCTGATTAGAAAAAGATGCATTAAGATATTTTGAATTGATGCAGAGCTTTCACAGGTATAATTTCCGTAATTATGTGACCTATTCCACTGATGATAAGTTTCATTATTTACAATTTGGCGTGTATAGGGTTTATCAGTAATTTATGAAAGGAGGAAACAGAATATAAACAATACAATAACCCCAAAATTTCATTTAAAAATTAAAAAGATTAGGAGTCACAAAATCCAAGAAAAACATCATTTAAAAATAACAATAATAGGCTTTTTCAATTCTTGACTCATTACCAAAAACTATCTTTAAAACTCATTCTCAAATGTTATAGCATTTATGTCTTCCCACATACTATAATGATAGCATTTTTATTTTTCACCTCTAACTCTATCAGAGAAAATATTAGATACATGTCACCAGAGAGGATATTGCCTGACATGCATGATATAATTCAAAGACTGTTCTTAAATATAAGAAGGGTAAGCTGATGTGAAGATAGCTTGCAATGGGAAAAGAGGTCAGAGAAGCAGTGAAATTTCAGTACATTTTAAATTCACAGAAGACCCAAAAGAAATGGAATTTATATATTTTTTTATTATCTAACTATGCTGCAAATAATTTTTCCAATTGTACACTGGTGTTGAAATTCTAGTAACTTCCCCTTCTTGAAGAAATGGTTCAGCTCACATGCAAAATGCTGACCTGCAGAATTTTCACACTCATGGTCTCTAATCACACAACCTAATTACCTTGTTTCCAGGGTCCTGAAAATAGGATCAGTTCCAAGATGGTGAAACTCCAAAATGTATTTAAAGGAAGTCATCAGGTCTATCCATACAACACCACTTGATATATATCACAGGTCCTGATGATCCCACCCTTCTGGTAACTTGCACCACAGCTGAATTTTATGGGCACTGTTGTTCTGTGCAGCCATTCTTGTCTTTAGAAATGGAAGAGAAATTAACTTCCTTTTGCAAGTCAGTCATTATTTTGGATATATCATCAAAAGAATTCTTAAATCTTGCAAAACAAGCAAAGGCTAAATTTTCTTAGAATGTAAAACTAGATAATCCCGATTTATTTGTGGTATCAGCCTCTAATACAAAGAGATTCTATTTAAATTGAATACCATAGCTTGCTAATAGTGCCAGGTGTGGGACAACTCTGAGTGAGTTATTGGTTAGGGAGGCACTGAGGCCCCCAAATAATGCAGGCTATTATTACTAATCTTTCTTTCTTCCCAGAATTTGGAGATAAGGTCCTATTGGTAAAGACACCTCCAGCTCTGATAGCAGGACACATAGAAATAAAGCTGAGACTTAGTTGGAAGATTCTGCCCTAGCAGCTTTACCTCTTAATGTCCTCAGGTGCTTTATGGGTTGCTGGGGGAGAAAACTCACCTACAGTGTAGCAAACAGTGGGCTCTGGGTTCACTCGTACTAGCCAGCTAGGCAAGTTATGGCTGTTTCCCTTTCGCTTTTCTTTAACATTACAATGATCAGCTCCACCAAAAAAATAAATAAGAATATATACAATTAAGTAGCATCACCATCTCTATTAAAATTAAATAAGATAAGGGTTATGAGCATAAAAATAAAGCAAATGGAATACCTTAAGTATGCATAAAACTCAATTGAAGAAGTTTTATTATAGGGAAAATAAATGAAGAATATAAAAATAGTTAACTAACAGTCAATCTAAAATTGCTAATCTTAGTTTAAAGAATTATGAGGGATGAATGAAAGTGAAAATGTAACACAAAAGTGGGGATGGTGGCACATTCCAGTATTAAAGCACTTGAGTGGCAGAGGCAGGAGGATCAAGAGCTCAAGGTCTTTCTTGGCAACACAGACATTTCAAAGCCAAGATGAGATAAAGAAGATATCATACATTAAACTACTCTGAACAAACCTGGGTATGGTGCCTCATGCCTTTAATCCCAGCACTCAGGAGGCAGAGGTGGGAGGATTGAGGACACCCTCAGAATACACAGTGAATTCCATTTCTGCCTGGGCTGAGGTGAGACCCTACTTTGAAAAACCAATAAATAAATAAAATGCACTAAATAGCAAAAACACCTGTTTTTATTTTATTTTGAGATTAAAATGTGGAGAATTACTCCACATTTTAAAAATATACAAGTTGTAATTAGAACATAATTTGCAATTAACAAACCTTGCTGAATCTGGTAACCACATGTATAAAGGTTCAGTTCTATTTTTAGTAAAGTTTCAAAAAGGACATAAATCGAGGCATGAAAAAGGAACAAAGTATAGCAGATCAAAATAGAAATTATAAAATGAAAACTAATTTAAAAGATCAATATAAAAAATCATGGGCTGAGAAATAGTTCAGCAGTGAAAGGCAATTGCTTTCAATAAATGCAAGACTCATACACATGTGAATATTTACAAACAACAACCACACATACAGGCACATGCCAAAGAAAACTCCTTTTTAACCATGGTTCACATATTGTCCTTGAAGTAAAGAATTAATGAGAGCAAATTTTGAACAGACTAAACATTTGCCTTAACATTTCAAACTTGACTTTGAATTACATGTAATTTTATTAAATCAATAAACCAGCACTTAGAGGTAATGTTTTAAATGGTACATATTAGAATCTGATATGTAAAATGACAAACAATTTTTTTCTAGAATTGCATCTTAGAAGCATATCTCAAAATATATTTTTCCTTTACCTAACAAGAATACAGGCACACCATTTAGACAAATTCTTTCTGAATATACCAAAATTGGATAAATGTTCATTTAATGACAAACCTTCATCTGCTGTGCTGTGACAACATAAAAATAAAAGAAGCAACATGTATCATATTTAAAAGGCAATATTTTTAAATTTAGAAAAGAAATCATTACCTACATAGTAAAAATGGCATAGTCTAAGAAAGCCTACAAAATATTATCACATTATTTGGAACAAATTTCATTCAAAGAATATTAAGCATTGATTAGAATTTCAAGTGGTTTTGTTGAATAAAGTCTCAGTATCGTATGTTATTATGTATGATTTATATCCTTTGTAAAAGTTTACAGGAGAGGCTTCATGCCAGCATCTTCCTTGAATTATTGTGATTACGTACTTAAGTATTAAGATAAAAGAGAAGTAAGGGTTTCATAGTAAATATCATTGTATAACTGCTTTAGAATAGAATAGAATTAATTCATTTTTTGTAGATCTTTAAATTGTTTTATTTATTCATTTGTTTTTGTTTACTTATTTCTTATTTATTTATTTAAAGATAAGGTGTAATATAACCCAGATTACCCCAAACTAATTATGTAGCTAAAAAATCAGCAAAATTCTTTTCTCTTCCTTCCTCATCCTACATGCTAAGAATACAAGCATGCACCCCTACAACAGTTTTATGAGAAGCTAAAAATTGAATACAAATTTTTTTATATGCTAGGTAAGCCCTCAGCCAATCAATCCACATCCACAATACCTACAAGATTATTTATATACAATGAAATTAATAAGATCTTTGAAAATTTCAAATCCAGTATTCATTTCCTTCCTGCTTTAATATTCTTGTTTTTAATAAAAGACAGGTATGCAATGGATGGAAAAGAAGTCATGAAGTTTTAAAATTGTCTTTAAAGATACTGAAATATTGGTAGCAAACTATGTTTAACGTTTAGGAAATTAGATGAATAGTTCATGAAGTTCAAAAATAAAAATATTAGTAGACCATTTCTGCCCAATTTACATTCTCTATACAATGGACAGAAAAAAATCCAATGCCATCTAAATAGGTGTTCAACACACAGAAGTCTCTTGCCACTGGAATCTAAGCCCCAGTTTTATAACTGATCACTGATGTGTTTTGAAAGTCAAGGAACTTTAAGTTGATATTGCACTGAAATTATTTTATATATTAGAATATTATCTGATACCATAACATAATCCCTGAAGCTGAGTATTTTGGAAAATGATGTTTATTTAGAACATGATATTTTAGAAACTGAAATTCTAACATTAAGCGGACCCATCTTTTAGTCTTGTGTAAGGATTTCTAGATGGACTGACCATATCTTAATAGTAGCAACAAGCATAGAATAAATCAAACAATGAGACAGGAAGTCAGGGAGCTAGAAGGGTAGTCTCTTTAGATTGTTCATTTAATAAACAACTCATCATCTGACAAGAACTAGGCTAACTGGTGATATTAGCATTAATATCACCCAAGAACAATACCCCTGGAGAGTAGTTATCTCACATTAGGCTCCATCAATTTACAGCTCCACCAGCTTCCAGAGTTTCCAGCATGGAGACAAAGACGCTAACAAACAAGTACGGTGTCACTCAAGATAAAAATCTCATCAAAGAAATCTACTATACTTTGAAGAAGTAATCTGTGACTAGCTGGAGAAAATAAATTATCAATTTGTATGTGATACAAATGAAAACAGAAGCACAGAATGGTAATTTCATTTGTTCATGTCACATAATATGCACATAATATGTTTGGACTCTGGTCAACAATGGAAGAATGGCCTAATCAGGAAAAATCAAAAGGAGCAATCTGCTATATTTGTAAGGTTACTACTTCCATTTAAAGATACCTTAAAAAATAATTACTGGGAAAATATCAGTGTCTGAGACTTTCAATCAAGACATGGAAATGAGTTATATAAATAGAATATGAGACACTGGCACTAGAGTTTCTAAGATGCAGATGAATACATGAAACCACAAATCATACACCTATCTATGGTGTGGTGTGATCTCAACTATTCCTCCATGAACTACATGTTAAAGGAATAACCCTAGCTTGGCTGTGATTTGAATGTGGTGGAAACCTTAAGGGGTGGGACCTATTTGGAGCGCTTAGTTCACTGAGAGAATCCTTTTGAAAATTGTCCTGGAATGTTGGCTACTCCTCTTCCTCTCAACTCTTCACTGTTATGTTTTTGACCAGAATTTAGGTTTGTGACTAGAATCAAAATGAACATAAACAATCAGATATAGAGTACAAGCACAAAAATGTCAGTTAAAACAAATCTTTCCTTATCCCACATTAATTTTATTGATATCCTTATTATTGAATCATAAAACAAACACACTTCATATATTTGCATATTTGCTTAATTTTAAATAGTTAATTTTCAGTTGTTATTAGGCTTATATGTGGAACATAAAACACATAAACAGTGAGTTTCCCATGAAGTGAGTAATTATGTTATTCATATCTATTTTGAATGGAACTAGGTTTTCATACAGTAACTAATCAATGAGATATTTTTCTTTACACTGCAAATTCACAAAGCAGGAATACTTACTTTCAATATGGGAAAATATTACAATATAAAGTTATATAATAAAGGTTAAGTAATAAGTGAATATACTAGTGATACTTTTTTGATATCTTTCTTATCATTTTTATCCTAAATTAAAAACAATGTATGAGCACGTCTTATGATGGTACCCCCATTTCCCTCCTCCCTGTCCCCAACCCACTGGGTACCCTCCTCATGGGCATACTGGAACAGTTCATGGGGTAGGGGGTTGTAAATAGCATAGGAAGCAGCCAGGTTCCCCACCCCCTTGCATGTTTTTGCTGAGGGTAGCAATGTCTCTGGATATTCTTCCCCATCATGGCTCTTACAATCTTTCATCCCTTCTTCCACTCAGTTCCCTGAGTCATGGTAGGAGAATTTTAAGTCTGTTTCATTGTTGAGAACTTAAGAGTCTCTGAACTTCTGCTTTGGATTGTTTTGAACATCGCTGGTGTCTGTCTTGTTACCTTATCATTGGTTGCCTGAGGTGGCTCATCTCTTGCCAGATGTGGATGTCAGCCATCATCCTGCAGCTGGTTTGGTGGAGTTAGAATGACCAGAGATCTGTCACTCCCTTGTGAAAAATACAAACAGAATATCCATTGGAAACCAGTATAGTTTAAATAAGAAACACATTTCTAACTTGGCAAGATTCTATTGCGTGTAACCTCTCTGTAGTTCTCTGATAATGGGCATTTCTCCTTGAAGTCCAGGTTTTTGGTCCCTATAGGATTTTACCCTGGATCCAATTCCAGTTAAGGGTTCCTTGTCACTGAGTGGATTTCTTGGCCAATTTGAAAGCCCTGTTGATTACCCCCCCCCAGGTTATGGCATCACTATTTATACAAGTGACCACTTCTTGACTTGCTGATCTCTCCCATAAATCAGTGTGTTCAGCTTTCTTGTGGCAGCAGTCTGCATTTTATATCAGTGGTCTCTGCTTTCTCCAAAGTTCATCGACCAATTTTCCCTGCTCATGTAGCTCTTTCTGGCACTACATATGCTACCATCTGGGAGCTGGTTACTATTCTGGATCTCACAGAGTCTCTTAGAGATGTTCAATGACTTTCTGTGGTTTCTTCAGAAATAGGATCTTACTTTAGGCCTGGGTTGGGAATTCAAGAGATTTGACAGTAGCCTGTCTTTTTTGGGGGACCTTGTGGGTTGCTTTGATCAACAACTCAGTGTAGGAAGGAACCAATGACCAGGACAGAGAGATTTAGGCCTGACCCACTCCTTTCACCATGCACAAAGATCAATTCCAATTGGATCTGAGACATCAACTTAAGACCTGAAACCCTGAGAGCCCTGGAAGAAAAAAAAAAAAAAAAAAGGAGGAACTATCCATGAGCTAGAGTAGGGAAAAACATCCTGAACAAACCTCCAGTAGCCCAGGGAGTGCAACAATCACTTACCCAACAGGATCTCATCAAGCTTAAAAGCTCCTGTACAGACAAACATACCATATTCAGAGCCAATAGTCCACCATCAAACTCAGAGATGATTTTTACCAGTTATCATACAGATAGAGGTGTCATATCTAGAACTTACAAAGAAGTCAAAAAATGAATACTAAAAAATCAAACATCCCACACATAAAATGGGGCATTGTTCTGAACAGAGAATTCACAGAGAAGGAAACACAAATGGCCAATTCTCACTTAAGAAAGTGCTCATCATCCTTAATCATCAGGGAAATGCAAATCAAAACTACAATGAGTTTCCACCTTACTCTAGTAACAATGGCAATCATAAAAAAAATCCAACAATAGTTGCTGGAGAGGATGCTGGGAAAAGGAACTCTCATTCACTGCTGCTGAGATTGCAAACTAGTTCAACCACTATGGAAAGCACGGTGGAAACTCCTGAACAGATTGCTCATAGAGCTACCAATGGACCCAGGTATCCATCTACTAGGCATCTATCCATGAGATGTCACATCTCAGGACAGAGACATTTGCTCAACCATGTTTATTGCAGCTCAATTCATAATAGCCAAGAACTGGAATCAACCCAAATGCCCATTCCTGAACGAATGGATATCAAAGTTGTGGTACATTTACAAAATGGAATTCTACTCAGTTGAAAATAAAAATGACATAATGAAATTTAAAGAAAAGTGGACTGACTTGGAGCAGATCTTACTTAGTGAACTTTCAATAGAACAGAATCAAACACCACATAATCTCCCTCATATGAGGTTCCTAAACAGGTTAAGCAAACTTGACAGGTGAATTGATAGTAAAATGGGTGGAAAGACTGGCAGGGGAGTAGGTGGGGGGCATAAAATAAGCTAAGCTAATAATGAATTCAAACCATAAAATCCTTACTTTCACACTGTAAGCTCTCAAGAAAGATGTGGGCATCGCCTAGTAAGAGGGGCCATGAATAGAATGGGAGGAAGCCTAACCCCATGACAATTCGTGATATTTTTAACTATAGCTAGAGAAATGATTTTGTTTCCTTTCTGCCATATTTTTCTTTCTTTCCTGGGAAATCCAACCTGAGCCATTGACTGGTTCCTGATGTAGATTCAACAACCAGGAGACTAGTCCTTTGCACCTAAATAGATTTTTTCATTTCTTTTTTTTTTTTTTTACTAATTTCAAACTATTTGTAGTATGCATATATACTTGTTTCTTCAAATAATCAAATTCTTCTAGCTCTAGCATTGATTTTAATCCCCAAAATATTTAAGAAAAGACACATGACAGTCTTTCCTCAAACTGCAATATGAATATCCATGAAAATCTTAATAAAAATCTCTCAAAATATTCAGAGCTAATACAAATTTATAAGTTTCCTGCTTCCATTTGATGATAATATGTTTAAGTATTTGTTGAGAAATTACTACGCAGGTGCCCAGTAATCAAGACTCTCAGTAAGCAGTCATCAAGTAGTGAGTCTTGGATAGTGCCTTCCTTCTTAATAAAATTTCAAGGCAGGAAAAGTATGTGCCCAAGTAAAAACAGAGACAATCTCTGAACTTTCAATGATGGAAGTAATTTGAACAGACATCTGTCATTTCTTATCAAAGATTGACAAGTTGCTTAATTTAAATAATAACACTGAATAAAGATTTTAAGTGACTGTACTGACAGAATATGGATGTTCATTTAAAAAGGTATTTATTATTAATATTAAATGAAAGATAAGTTCTTAATGATTTCAATTAATTAATACCATGATTTGGAGTTTGTTTTCCTCATGTTGTCAAAATTTAAAACCTCATTTTCTGTAATAATTCATAATTACTTCATTTTTTCAATCCATCTGGAGGGTAATCAACGTATAAGCATATGAACCAGCTGCTGCCCCAGTCATGGGGCATCTGCCAGGAATGACCTGGGCTCTTTTCCAACAGTAGAATCCCCAGGAAACCTTCTCACAGACAGGAAATTGCACAAGTGTAAACACAGCTTTCTTTGACACACAATTTCATTCCTTGAGATCTAGGGATCTTGGGCTTTCTTACTTCATTTTTCACATTCATGCATTTAAAACAAAATAACTCTCTATTAAGTTATTGACTAAAATACCAGTAGGATATGTAATTATTTAGAGGATATAGATCTAACATCTTATGTATTTTTTTTTTTAGTTTTGGCTTTCAACAACATATAAAGTGTAAGAACTCTTAATGTGCACATAAGACAGAAAGAAATATTTTAAAATGTATCTGGCATGGAACATCCAGATGTTAAAGGCATATTGACCAGAAAGAACCTATGTATTCTTTATAGAATCTCAGAAGACATATGAATAACAATCCATATTATTTTTTTAAATAAAAGGTCTTGTCCTTTTATAATTAACTTTACTCACAAGTAAATTATAGACTAGATTCTGTAACTGATTTGTTAAATGGTAGAAAACAATATCTGTTAAAAGGTTAAAAAAACTAGCAATCATGCTCATATTATTACATCAAGCATTTTATACACATTCTCAGCTGTTCTTTGCAACAATGGTGTAAGCAGGTTTTTAGCATGTCTATTTTATAAAGTAAGAGATTAACTTGCTCTAAATTAGGCAACTCATTATTTCTGCTGCCTGTTAATCTCTTGTTTTCCCACTAAATACCACACAATTAGTTTTTAATTTTTTAAATAATAATACTGGCATTATTGCTCATTTTAATCCCTTAATGCAATAGAACCAATGCCAAAATAGAATTCCAGAAGGAACTGCTTAGAAATAGCATTAAAAAGGAAAGCATTATTAGAAGTTTCAAATAATTAAAATGGGCTGAATTTCAAAGAATTTGGAAAATATAGGTTTTAAAAACTGGTATCTTTTGAAGATGGACATTTGAGCCAAAGGCATTTGCTTCTCACACTGGTTTCTTTTTAATTAGGTATTTATTTTTTAAAGCAATTCCAATATTTGGAATTTTTTGTAGT
This sequence comes from Zapus hudsonius, assembly GCA_004024765.1. Taxonomy (NCBI): domain Eukaryota; kingdom Metazoa; phylum Chordata; class Mammalia; order Rodentia; family Dipodidae; genus Zapus; species Zapus hudsonius. The sequence goes on along the minus strand of PVHP010031539.1, from coordinate 6,642 downwards.
TTGGCTTCAAATAAATTGCTCTGATTTTTTTAACATGTTTCTGAATAATGGACTCTATGTTAGAAAAATTCTGGAAAATTTTATCTCCTTCCAAGATTTTTCTTTTCCTTAAAACTATGATAAAATGTGTATCATTGTTTTCAATTTCTGCTCAAATGGCTACTTTAATAAAGCCAGACTTTACTTCAAGTTTTGAAATCTGCCATATATTCTGAAAATGAGAATATTATAATCAGAGTAAACTAAACTTGACTTTCTTTAGTCCTGGACTTCAACAGTTCAGACAAAAAGGAAGATTAATAATACTTATAAAACTTTTACTTGAAACTCTCCTAAATCAGTTGATACAATACACTGGGGCATAAATGCTTAATGTATTCTGAGGGAACAGAGATCTGTCACTACTTTGATTTTGAATTCAATTATTAATACATTACTTATTATTATTACTATGGCCATATGAAGTAGTAGTATTATTCTCAAGTGTGCTAAAGGAAGTATGGCTCTTTCAATACTATTACTTATTGAGTAATAAGTAATATATAAACTATCTCTTCTAACTATGCCAATTGCTCAAGAAGAAGTTTGGATTATGGGATATTTTTAACACAATAAACAGAAATATCTGATGTTGAATGCATCTGTAATTTAACACTTTGAAGGAGATAAGACAGAAAGATAATGGGTTTGAGGACAGCCTATGCTTCAAAGTAAGACTTTGTTTCAAAATAAAATAACATAAGACTGAAGAGACAACCAGAAAACCTGGAATCTTTGTTGTAAAATTGGGAAAATGAGATTTTGTACTAGTTGCATTAAGAAAATGACCTTGGTCTGGAGAGATTGCATAGTGGTTAAGGAACTTGTCTGCAAAGCCTGACTACCTAGGTTCAATTCCCCAGTACCCCCATAAAACCAGATGCACAAAGTGGTGCATGCATCTGGAGTTTGTTTGCAGTGTCTGGTCGCCCTGGTGCAGCATTTCTCTTTGTATATCTCTCTTCTCTCTGTCTCTCTCTGCTTGCAAATAAAAAAAAATCTTGAAAATGAAACTTATTTTAAGGAAGAAAATAAACACAAAATGGGCAGATATATTTTTCACAAGTTATAAATTAGTGCAACATAAATTCGTAAACATAAAATATGTAAGTATGGATGATGACCTCATACTAATGATTTATCAACAAAATTATGATCTCACAAATAAGCAAAGAATATAATTAATTTTTGGGATCTAAATCAAACAGCTTAATATAAAGTGATATGGCAGGAAATGCATTTATATTCCATAGTGCACACACAAGTCTTTGTCTATAACATTAAAAAATCTAAGTTATTCATGAATGTCAACTATTTATATTTTATATATAAATATACCAATTTTTATTACAAATTAATGGATATGTAATGTCTTTTTGCTTAGTAAGCAGACAATGTATAGATTATTAATCTTCAAGATAAATATACTGAATATATATATGCTATATGTAACTATAATTATTAAAACTGTAGGCCACTAAGTTTTGAAATTCTTTTTCAAAAATCAAACAAGAAAACCAATGATAAATGAATAAAAGTAAAATTGTCTTTTAAGTGTTATAAATTTCACCTCCAGATAAAATTTAAGAAAAAAGAACATATAGTAAAAAGAATAAACTTTTTATGTTAAATTGGATATTTAGAAAATGTAGTATAAATTAATAGGTATTTATTAATTCATAGTTTAAGAGCGACCATTCATTCCATGACCAAGGAAAGCATTCTGCAATTTAAGGCAGGATTGTGATTTGTGGGTCTCCTCATATACAGGCAGATGAGTTGATGTGAAAGTGAATGTATGTCCTCCCAGAGCCTCAGGGATTTTAATTTAAGGTTAAACTTCCTCCTGGGTGTCTAGAAGCCTGCTGGTACATCATCATGGGCAGATGTTTCAGTTCAGCCCTAAGGAGTGTTCAGAGCCAGTTTGAGCTCTGGTTGTTCTTTTTGGTGGCTGTTTGTGGTGTCTCTCTGCTATGGATCTATGGAAGTGAGCCAGTTTCTTTCACCATGACTATGTGCTTCCCCTGCATTGCTTTAGCCTGAAATAAACCCTTTCTTCCCAAAACGTCCTTGTGGTCAGCTGTTTTTTCCAGGAAGAAGAAAAAAACTGCAGCAGAGGCAAAAACCAGGAGCTCATATACGAAGCATAGTTTGTCTAGAATCCTTAGCCTCATTGACCAGACAGGCCCTAAATTCAAAAAAGTCCAGTACCTACTAAACATCACTAGCACCTGGAGCCAACTCTGAAAACAGGAGCGTGCCATATCTCATATGTTCAAACGAACTATGCTCAGTTAATCTCAGATTTTAACACCATCACTGAAGACCTTTTTATATTTAGGTAATTTTCTGTCCATAAAATTTCCATATTTTATATAATTTAATCATTGGTTTCTATTTGGATTAACAAGGTCTACTTTGGGGATGTGTTAATCTTGGAAAGTACCTAAAAATTATCAACAGAAGTGAGAGAGAATAACATACACATGTTCCATGTGCCAAGTTTTTCATCTGACTTTATGTGGGCACTGGGGAATCAAACCTAAACTGACAGGGTTTGCAAGCAAAAGCCTTTAGCCACTGAGTCATCTCTCCAGCCCCACATTTTTCTTTTAAAAAATAAATATAGTGGGCTAAAGAGATGGCTCTGCAGTTAAGGCACCTGACTGCAAAGCCTGAGGACCCATGTTCAATTCCCCAAAACCCATGTAAAACCAGACACAAGGCGGAGCATGTGTCTGGAGTTTGTGCTCAGTGGCTAGAGTCCCTTTGTTCTCATTCTCTCTCTCTGTCTCTCTCTGTCTGTCTCTTTCTCTCTCTCTCTCTTTCTTTCTTTCTTTCTCTCTCTCCCTCCCTCTCTCTTTCTCTCTGCCTCTATCTCCTCTCTCTCTTTAATGAATAAATAAATATTTTTTTTAAATTATCATTAAGAGTTATAATGATTTTGCCCAATTAAACATTCATCCCTTCATTTTAACTAAAAAACTTTATTAAAATTATTATAATCATAACTTTGCTCCCCATTTTCCACACCACTTGCACTGTAATTCACTTTTGATGTCTTCATTCATTTTAAACCAATATTTACTGAACACTATGTACTATGCCCATTTTTAATGTAAATTTAAGCATCATATGAAATTTCAAGAGGTCCACAGACATGGCTCTGTAGTTCAAGGTGCACGCTTGCAATGGCTGCCAGCCCAGGTTCAATTTATCAGTTCCCATCTAAAGTCACGTGTACAAAATTGGTGCAGGTAGTTCATTGGTGACAGCAAGAGACCCAGGTCCACTCATAGTCAATTTCTCCCTCCTCTACCCTGCTGTTGCAAATAAAAATAAAATAAAATAAATGGCTGAAGACATATCTTAGAGTTTAAAGGCTCTTGCGTGCAAAGCCTCCTGGCCCAGGTTCAAATCTCCATTACCCATGTGGAGCCAGATGCACAAAGCCTGATTTGGAGATGAATCTGATGGTCATTGAGATTTACAAGAAAAGAGTTATTGAAGAAATCAGTTCATTTGACAAGTTAAGAAACAAACCTACCCCTCCAAATATGTGACCCTTCAAAGTGGACACTTGACATTAGGGTAAAAGACAGAGGAAGGGAAACCAAGAACTCTGGTTATAATATTTTATTTAGTACAGCTTACTGTACTCTCCATTTAGGCCACTCAGATTTCCTAGTTAGGAACTCTTCTATGAGCTGTTAAATAAAAGTAAAGGGGAAGACATTTTTAAAGCAAAGAAATCATTGATTAACAGCCCAAAATAGAAAAAGAAGGAAAAAGAAATATGGCATACAGGAAGAGGACAACGTGTGTGTGTGTGTGTGTGTGTGTGTGTGTGTGTGTGTGTGTGTGTGTGTGTGTGTGAGCTCACAGTACAAGTTTGGACATGTTGGTCCTTCCCTTGAACCTTGGTTGAGACGGGGTCTCTCATTGTTCCCCACTGAATTAGCCTAGCTTGGGAAAAGCTCAGTTATAATTAGTCCATTCATTGTTCATGAGTTTCACTGCTACTTGAGTTTCATATATCATTGTCCCAATAAGTGTACAAAACAGTGGTATAGTTACGACTGCCTTGAAAAATGACATAAGAGTAATTCTTCAAACTTTTGTAAACATTTATTTTGAAATAAAATTTTAGGCATTTACATAAAAGCAAAATAAATGAGATTTCTGTTGTGATGTAGCCCCAAGCCCTAATTGCATAACAATTTGCTCACAGAAAAAAAATGTCTTTAGAAAATGTGTACTTGACATTTAAAAATATTTTGAAGTTGAAAATAAAATTAAAAAAACTAAATGCATGTTCTTTTGTAACTCTTCTCTGTTTATAAAGCTACCAAAGGCATGTTTGCTTAGATATTCCTAAGAAATTCATTTTCAAAATTTATCTCTCTCTTTCATGCACATGCATAATCCCTGGCAAACAGTGAAAGAAATCTTATTTTTCATCTGATGAGTAAGTCTTTAAATTACTTCAAAATGAATTCTACCCAGACAGGGCATCACACGCCTGTCATCGTACCACTCAAGAGGCTGAGGCAGAGGAGTTTTATTTCTAGTCCAGGCTGAAATGCATAGCAAGATACTGTCTCAACAACATTCCAAAACAGAAATCCAGAAGCTGCTAAGAGCTCAACACTAAAGCAGACTTTATACTCACCCAATGTGGCTCTGGAAACTTTGCAGAAGAGGGGGCAGAAAGATTAAAAGAGCCATGGTTGGGGCATCCAAAGACATCATCTCCCGTGCAATGTTCCAACACTTAGCCGTCAATCCCATGGAACATTCCAGCAACCATCCTGAGGAGGGCCCTCAGTGGAATGGGAACAGGGAGGAGGGAAATGATGGGAGGAACACAGGACTTATTCATACAAAGTTTCTACTTAATATCAATAAAAGGTACTGTCTCAAATATCAAACAATGCAACATCAAGGAAACAAAAACTAATTCTAGATTTTGTTGCTAATGTATATCAAAACTTATTTTACACCAAGAAATTTGCATTTATCTTGACTCCAAATTATGAACTCAGTCTGGTTTATTGCAATTCACATGACTCATATCAACCAGAATAGCAATTTTCTGTCTTTGTTTACTTTTTATTGACTATTTTCATATATGTACATAATGTGCTTTGATCAAAATGTCCTATCCTATTACCTTCTTTTGTCTGTCTTTTTAATTTTCCTTATAATAAATGCCTTCTTTTTTCCATCTAGTCCTTCTTAAATTATGATTTTTTTATTTGCCCTGCTCCATCTCTCATAATAAAATGTTAGTGGCTTCAATGTTATGCATATCTCATTCAGGTTAAGGACAGTCACTGTGAGGTCATGAATGCAATGGTCACCTTGTGTGAAGGCAGCACTACAAAGCACTTCTCTCCCCATCCAACTGACTCCCTCTCATCCCACCTCCTCCCCCAAAACATTCTGTGAGCTTCAGAGGGAGGAATAGAGATGTCTCATGTAGCACTGAGCATTCGGTTATCACTGACTCCCTACACATTGATGAGCTTAGAGTCTCCCTAGTAAACATTGCCATCTAAAGAAGCTCTGACCTAAGGGTAGATGAGCCCCATTCTATGGACATAAACATAAACATGTAGAGGGCCAATTGATGGTCACAATATAACCATTTACCATACCCTGGGGTCTGTCACCTTCCCAGTCATTTTGATTAAGTTTTCAGTACCAGACATGAATATTCTCCCATGCTCTGCCCATCAGAGAACAGTCAGTTACTCTTATAAGAGACACACCACTATATTGTGCATGGCTGTTCAGTTGTGTAGCTTGCAGAGCACAATGCTGGTTAAGCCTGTTGTTGAGGGTTCCCCATGCAGCAGCTAGCATAGAGCTTTCCAGAATGATGAAAACTCAACAGGGAAGGCCTCCAGTTCTGTTCCAGCTTGATTTCTCAGTGTAGGACAGCAGTTGCTTATATTTGCTTAGTAAGTAGAGGACTTGTTCAGTGGTCAAGGGAACATACATTCTATGTATTGTTTTCAAAGATCACCTGCTTCTATATGACAACTGATATTCTGAGAAGAACAAATAATAGCATGGGAGATATTCCTTTCTTCATAACATGAAACAATATGTGAAAGCAATAGACAAAAATGATTACAACCTTGTGAATAATAATAAAAACAGAATTTCTCATCTGCTTTGCTACTTAAAAATATTTAAATACTAAACAAAATGTTACCTATAACAATAGGCATTATTTCCATTCAGTGGTGCTGAATCATTACATAACTCTATTTCAAGGTACAAACCACATTACTAACTTTTATTGCTTCTGTTTTCATATTATTATACTACTTTGAAAAGGATAATAAGAATGCCACCATGGTTTGTGCTAATTTATTTGTTCTTACGATGACTATAAAATTATACTCTCCTTAATATTGTCTTATGCAGCACATAATTAGTTTTAAAAGTAATTTATCTTTTCTGATGTTAATGAACATGTTTATCATAGCTAACATTTCTTTTCAATATTCCTGTTTCCTGAGCTAAAATACTTCAGAAATCATCATTACAGGAAGTATACTTAGGACTTTCAAATAAGTTACCTTCCTTTTC